>CANUEP010233483.1:0-86583 GCA_947857235.1 Jatropha podagrica
TTTTTTATTTTTTATATTTTTTTTTTTTTTTTTTTTTTTTTTTTTTTTTTTTTTTTTTTTTTTTTTTTTTTTTTTTTTTTTTTTTTTTTTTTTGCGTAAACAAATGAGAGCAGGCTCTGAGAAACTAGACACAACCTAAAATAAGTGACACCAATAGCATCATGCAGTAACCAATTAAGCAACTCCCTAATAACCAACACTAGCTAAAATATAGCACTAGCAACCTGCGTTTTACTATGAATCAGGGCCACCATAATAGAACTATCACACTCCACCACTAAGCTCCTGAACCCATATCTCTTGGCTTTCGTAACCATTCCAAAATGGCCCATAACTCCGCATTCGACACTGGGCAACTACCAAAATTGGAAACAAAATTAGCAATTCACTTTCCAATAAAGTCTTGAAACAACCCTCCTCCATGAGCCATATTCATAATAACTGACGCATCTATATTAAGCTTCAAGAAGGGATGAGAAGGAAGGGTCCAACAAATCACAATCCAAGCTTTACTGTTAGGAATTTTGGACAATTCCAGCTTCATGAACACTGACTCATGAATTTCTTTGGCTAGAAAAAGAATATAATGGTACGGGTCATGAACAGTAACATGTTTCACAACAAAAATCAACTTGTTTCTCCTTTCCCACAACTTTCAACAGTTGAGACAAAAAATAGTGGACCAGGAACAACCAGACTCATGCACATGGCCATAAGAAAGATTCGCTAAGAGCCAATTCTCAAAGCTTCGAGTAACATCATAAAAGAAATGAAGATTAGATGCCCTTAATGCCACCCATTTTTGTTGGATAAAGCAACATTCACGATACATATGGAAAGCATCTTCATACAAACCTATACAAATAAAGCAGTAAGGGGTTATCGAGATATGCCTTTGAAACCTTTCCAATCAATTTTTTGATGCAAAACTAGCCACAAAAATGTTCTGACTCTTTGAGGGTCAACCTAATGCCACACTAACTCCCATTGAATTGAACTCTGCAAACGATGCCTATCTGCCAATCAAGAATAGGCAGATTTTATGGTAAAGTTCCTAGAAGAAGTCAATTTTAAGGACAAATGTTCTTTACCATGATTAGGGCCCGAAGGTAAGATACCAGCAATGCAAGTTAGAATAGACAAAGGCAAAAAGTGACTAAACTTACACCAGGTCCATGATCCATCCTCAGCCACATACTTAGCCACGCAAACATTCCATATAAAATCGAGAATGACACTAACAACAACATCATATAAAATTACATTCTCCATAACCCATATGTCCCTCCAAAATCTAGCTAATCTTCCATCACCTACTACCACCAGAGCATAGGTCTCTAACTCCTTCTAGCAATCCACAACACGTTTCCATAAGTTAAAGTAATTAGACACTTTAGCACCTGCAGAGCTGAAATCGAGAGACCTTATACTTGCTTTTAAGGACCCTAGTCCATAACGCATCATAACATGATTTAATTCCCCATCCAACCTTCATTAACTAAGCATTATTCAAAATCTTCAAAGCCCCAATATTGAGGCCCCCAAAATTCTTCGGTTGTGTATTCTCCTTCTAATGAACCAAAGCTACTTTCATGTTATACTGGATTCACCCCAAATAAAACTCATGCATGCTTTATCAACATTGTAAAAAATTCTAGTCGGAAGGTTGCGTGTTTGCATTGCGTATTGAGGCATGGCCATAAGAATAGAGCTAAAAAGAGTGATTCTACCATACAAAGATAACTTAGTCGTGCTCCAATCTGACAAACATTTATATGCACCCTCCATAATATATGAATAATCAGTAATAGTGGACTTCCCATGAATCAACGGTACCCCACAAATAATTACTCAAATTATGAGTAATACCAAACCCCAAACCAGAGAGTTGTCCTTTCAGTGAAATTGGCACATTGTGACAGAAGAAACCCGAGTTTTAGTAGCATTAACCTTTTGGCCAAAAAATTGCAAAAGCCATCCAACGCACTCTTAATGACTTCAATTTGATGAATAGAAGCTTCTACCATCAGGATAAGATCATCGGCAAAGAAAAGATGCGAGAGGGGACATCCGCCCAGGACAGAATAATAGGCTTCTAGCTAGCCATCACGACTACTATAGTAATAGCTTGAGATAAATGCTCCATGCACAAAATAAAGAGGTAAGGACCAAGGGGATTCTTGTGCTGTAGCCCCCAAGATGGATAGAACCTCTTAGAAACCCCACCATACCAAGAAACCTACATTGAGCAAGTAGACACAAAATGCATAATTACAGTATTAAGGTGCTCCAGAATACCTGCCTTCATAAGAGTGTCCTTCAAGAAAGCCCAATTAATGCAATTATATTCTTTTTCCAAGTTAACTTTAATGACCATCATCTTTTTCCCACTTCACTTATTATGCATGGAATGCACCACTTCCTGGGTAATAACAATATTATCGGTAATATGTCTACTAGGAATAAAACTTGACTAGATAAGGCTAATAATGTGTGGGACCATCTTTAATCTATTAGCCAAATTTTTTTATCACAATCTTATACACCACATTGCAAAGGCTAATTGGTCGAAATTGACTAAGCAAAGAGGGACTCTGAACTTTAGGGATAAGAACAAGAAGGGTAGCATTAAAGTCACCATCCATAGGATTCCCTTTGAGAAAAGCTTGAACCACCTAAAAAATAGACGCACCAACCAAACTCTAGTGATGCTGGTAAAAATCTACTTGAAACACATTCAGCCCTAAAGCTTTCTAAGGCTTTATATAAAATAACGCATGTTACACTTTTGACAAAGAAATTGTAGACTTAAGAAAAACAACAAGATCAAAAGAAACGGGGGGAAACAATCTATATAAGGGGTAAGCATGCGTGAACACCAAATCACAATGGTAAACCTTAGCAAAATATTTCGTAGCCATAGGTTGAAGCTAACTTTGGTCTTAAGTAAGCACACCGTTGTCATTCTTTAATGTTCAAATTCAATTAATTTTCCTACGCTGGATAACCTCCATATGAAAAAATTTGGTGTTCCGATCACCATACAAAATCCATTAGGTATGAGCCTTCTAAAACTAGATAACCTCTTCCCTGAAAAGGATCATCTCAAGCTCATGCTTCAACTTCTTAAGATTACATAGAAAAGGATTTAAGCTAGCCTTAAGAGCACGTTGAATACCCATAATTCAAGCAAGAAAGACTTTCTTTTACTTGAAACATTCCTAAAAACCACTTTATTCTAAACAAATAAGTGTTTCGCAAAATCCCTTAAATTCACCTCAAAGGCAATCGAGATATTCTAATGCCTAGAAACAAAATCTAGAAACAGATAAGTGAGACAATCACGCCACTTGAAATCAGAAAGGAAACCTCCTACTCATCGGCATAAGAGTATCCATAGGCTTCACAAGAATTGGCTGGTGGTTCGAATTTAGATGCGTCAAGTGCAAGACATGATTAACTGGAAAGGCAAGGCTCTAAGCATTATTAAACATAGCTCGATCAAGCCTCTGAAGCAGCTTACACCTTTTCCAAGTAAACCTGAGCCCTTTATAGCCCAAATCCACCAAGCTTGAATTAAGGAACCATTGCGAAAATAAATTGTTAACCTCGACTCTCAATTAAGATCCACCAAATCCATCATCCCTGCTGAGAATAGCGTTAAACTCACCAAGAATTAACTAGGGACATTCCATCTACTATATAATCCAAATCCTCCCAAAGCGTCCCCGCTCTTGTTAGCATGAGGACGAGCGTAGACTGTCGTGACCTATATAAGCACTTTCCCTACAAGAGAAATCCCAACATGCACCCATTGAGAATTATTACTAAGGACATGAACCTCCCAACAACTATTCCAACATAACCAAATACCACAAAAAAAACTTAATCTCTTCAACTTTATGAGAATAATCATAGCCAATTTTCTTAATTATACCATTCGCACGATCACCACTGATATGTGGTTCTAGCAAAATCACCATATGAGGCTTATGGGTAGAAATGAATAGTTTGAGAGTGCGTAAAAAGGGTGTGCTACTTGCCCCATGACAATTTAAAATAAGAATAGACATAACATCAAATAGGACAAAAATTTCTGTGCACACTCTAATCATGTAAGTAGGGGTCAATAGTTTCCCTAACAAAGAGGGCGTCCTCATCTTCTCCTTCACTAGAGATCGACTCCATATCATGCTTATCATTGCCATTCTCATTTGTATCCTTACCCCTATCTTCAACCTGAGTATGGATGAGATCTTGGCACTGGGAATATAATTGTCCATCTCCTAGATGAGGAGGAACATCCATCATATGCACTGAGTCCTAGTTCAAGTCCTTATTATTAACGAAGCCTGGCTCATAAACGCCGTCAGACTTGGACTCCCCATAATCTACCGCCTTAACCATAGAATTGGACTCAAGGTCCAAATTGGTACGCATAGAAATTACAGCTGCAATCACACTTTATTTTTCTTTGAAAGCAAAAAAATCACCGAGTGTGGCTTTCTGAGGCTAATTCTTAGGCTGGAAGCTCATCTTCAAAGTGGATGCCCTACTATTAAATTTCCCTCCATTATGGTGAACTCCCAAACCCTCAAAAAACACTTTTGACTTGCCTTTATTAATATTACGTGATTTTAGTGCATGGGAATCCTGAGGACATGTATCTTCCCTATTTCCATCTAAGTAAGAGATCCCATTTTCTTGAACTCCTACATCAATTGCATCATCCTCTGCAAGAATATCAAAACGTGACCTAATTCTACCTGATGCTAGCTGAGAATATCGCCTACCTTCCTCCATCTTAGATTTTGATGAGGTTTCCGGCTAACCACCATCCAAGGCCCATACTCAAGTGATGGAATCAATTTACTCTCCCCTGGTTGTACCATATCTGCTAGCCTCTCCTTGTTCTGATCCAAATTCACCTTTTGTGGACACCCTTCTTCTCTATGCCCCACCTTCCTATAGGAGAAACACAGCTCTGGAATATTCTCATACTCCAGCACCTAGACTGTAACATTTTTTCTGAATCTGGACACAAGTGGGTAATTCAAATCTAACATAATGGCAAGTTGAGCGTATATATTTCCCTCTAAGCAAGTCCTCCGTGTTATAATCAACTTTAATAACTCTACCCACCATATCCCTAATAGCCCACAATACCTTTTTATGATAAAGATGAAGTGGTAATCCAGGTAGATGCACCCAAACAATGGCTGACTTAAACAAGAAACTCTAGATACTAAAACTTGGGCTCCAAGGCTGCACAATAACATAACTGTCAGCCATTGTCCAAGGGCCATCAAGGACTGCTTTATGAAAATCAGCCTCATGATCAAACTTTATGAGAAAAAACTATTACCCAAGTCTAGCACTCGATGACCATTAGGATTCCAAAGCTGTTGGATTTCTGAGCCAATCACCTTGTACCCAATCCTCCTTCCACAAAGATGTACAACTACGACTTTAGATCACTTTCGTTCCAAACAAATCGGCAACTCATCTGAAATTCGCACCTCAAGAATCACCCCAGACCTGTCAATACTAACATCATTAGGAGCTAACACAAAATTGATATCATTCAAAGGGTCAATCTTTGTATCCATATCCATTCCCTGCAACACTTTGTCCCTAAAGGACTGTTCCATCCATTCAGGGTCAGTACAAGGAATCTCCTACGGAGATGTGTCCCCTTTTGCTTTGTGTTTAACTTTCTTGGTCATACAATCTTCTTCCATAGGTGGTTCATTTGGGTGTTCCCTGTCAGAGAGTTTCTTCTCCATTTTGTAAACTAAAATTTCTCTTTTTATTTTTTATTATTATACAGAATAAACTATTTTTTTTCAATGTGTTAAGTACTGTAGAATGGAGATAGTAATAAATTTTTCTTAATTTCTATGAAATAGAAAGTATGCCTATGTAATGGGGATGAAGTATTTATGAAAAGATTCTAAAAGAAAAAAATACATTTTCTTTTAAGTTAAATCTAAGTCAAAAGCCTGAGCTTTCTATGCCATGATACGGAGTAAGTGCAAATTAATTTTTGGCGGAATGTTTTCCTGTTCCTAATCAGAAAAATAATGAAGGAAAAAGTGATGCATGTGTTGAAATCATTTAGTAGTGCGTAGTATGTAAATGAAAAAATTTGGTTGGCTTCAGAATGGAATATATATATATATATATATTCAATCATGTAGCCTAAAACATGCAAATTAATAAATATTACCTAAAAGAGAGAAAGCATACAACAAAAGTAGTCAAGTTCAAAAGCTCTTAAGATGGGAAAAAAGGGTAGCAAATGTCTGCCAATGGCCAATAGGTGTGAGCTTTTTCCACCTATTTATGCTTCAAAACACATAACAGAAGAGGAAAAAAAAGAGGACATAGATTAGGTACAGCACTAATTTAAAAAAAAAAAAAAAAAAAATCCCCATCTTGCACAACAAAACCCTAGCTAGCTTCCTAAAAATATAGTTAAGTAGGAGAAAGGGATAGTTCAACCTTGTACAACAAGGTTGTCTCCTCTAATGGGTTCTTTTCCTTTTTAAAACTTTTGGGGAAGTCAATACCCGAACCTCTAATCCATTTCAATCTCTCATGAAATTTGTTTAGTTTCTCTCTTTCTTAAACCCTAAACAAAACCCCATGAGCATGAAAAGGATCATGTAAGGTGCGCTCTTGACTTCTCTCTCCATCTTCTATTATCCAAAATCGCTTCTTCTTCTCATATATTTCCTCTTTTTCTTCCTTCAATGCTAACTGTGACAAGAACAAAAATTATTAGACCTGAGCATGAACATTTTCAGTTTGTGCTTTGTTAAAATGAATTGAGTTACCTATAATTAACCTTTCAAGGTAGTTCATGCGCTCTCGCATGATAATGCTGCCTTAATCCTCTCAACAGTGCAGGCGATCAGATTGTTAACAGTTGCAACTGACCCAAGAGACAGTTTTGCTGTAGGAACTGAATCAACTAAAATCTGAAATGCAACAGTTAGAAGAGATCCACCAGGTGAAGCGGGTTCGCCAATGCCTCCTCCACCGTGTGTGGTGGTTCCATCAGGAAGAATAGCAAACCCAGAAGGAAGAAGAGCCACATAATCTGGATCTCCACCATTAAGTACAACATTCATTGCAACAATATCGACAGGAGCATAGATGACGAAAGAGGCTGTTTGATCAGTGCAACTCTCTTGCAAAATAAGCATGTTGCTTTGGCTTGAATTTGCACTCTAATATCATATGTATTAATTAAATTTAGTAAATATATGATATAATCAAGTGAAAAAATAAAATAGGTAACGGGTGCCACGTACATTTACTCGAAGAAGAGACACACAATTGCCAGTATCCCTGCCATTGGCAATATGGGCCATTTCTTGAACAACTCCACCATTTGATAGGATATCCCACTGTAAGTATGAGTAATAAAGCTGGAGAATTAGATGGATTCATTTAGGATTCAAGAAAATTAGTTCTTCTGAAAATTACTTTCAAGAAAATTAGTTCTCTTGTATCTTTATTTGCTGAGATTCGTCTAATTTTTCATCACAAGTATATAGTTTTTGCAACATACCTCACTTCGCGAGTTCTCATCGCGAAGAAAATCAAAAACCCTCTTCGGAGGAACTGGAAGCCAGAAAGAAGTAGCAGCACTAAGCACAATGCCAGGAGGCCTCCCTGGATCATCTACGCTCTTTCGAGTCATAACCCTAACATCATCAGCTCCAGTTCCGGACAGTGTCGTCCATGTATGAGCAGTAGAGGCACTCACTCCTGCGCAGAAGCTTATCACCATCCTCTCTGCCAGTTTCAGCATACTCTTTCTTCCTTCTTGATTAGTTATAACTGTAAATCAACAAATGAAAATATTACATAATGTCATTAAAATTGCTTTGCTTTGCTATTACTAATCTACATGTAATGAACATTACCGCCAACATCGCCTGTGGGAATGTTTGTTGCCATTGCACTTGCCAGCCTTTCGCACTGCCTATCAAGTGTAGCCACCCAACGTTTTGCACCAAAAGCGTGGCCTGAGCTAACTAACTGCTTGTACAGATTATGAACACCTCTATCATCCACTTCCACGTGTTCAACCCATGTAACCTGAGGCATATAGTGACACCAATTAATTAATTAATTAATTGAAATAGTAAAATGATGATTATTAAGTTTGAAAGTTAATTTACCTTTGAGTATCCATTAGGCATTTCTTGAATTAAGCATCCAGATGGCCTTCTCCGGCATCTTGCTGCCGGACTAGGGCGTAAATTATCCAAGGAAACATCTACTACGGCCCATGTCCCTTCTGCATGTTGTTTACAGTACCTTACATAGTAACTCTCTCGAGTGGGAACGAGCGGTGTAGGTAGTTGAAATTCAGCCGTCATCTGGATGAAATGAAATTAGCAAGTTTGATTTCGCTTTTCTTAACCCATAAAATAGTACAAATTAGATATACCAAATCATGTAAATGTTAAATTTCACAATTCTTGGAATTGCATATTTAATTACCACTTGTAAGGCTCCATTATAGTTCCCTGCAACTCCAGTTGACAACACTTCCAAAGTCATGGCTCTTGAGACAATGCCGGAAAACACAATAGACCATTGATTCTAAAAAGCAATGAAACAATAACAACAATTACACGTAATCCAAACTCAAGAAGATAAAAACAGCTTATTAGCGAATAGAAGAATTAAACCTTACCACATCCATTAGATACTCAACCAGGTTAATGTGATTCATGATAACAACAGCAGTTTCTCTAGAAGCTTCACATTTAAAACCAGTAGGTTTCGGTCCAATTCCTCGAGGGAATATTCTAATATATTCATCTTCATTTAGTACAGAATTTGTTCCATCAAGACTACTCATCCATAATGGTTCACCCATTTGAGCCATTCTAATGAGTTCTTCCATGGCTGCGACTGCAAGCTCAATTATCATAGATTTATCAGCCTCACTAGGCGCTCCTATCGATCTAAGTAAGTCTCCGGCTCCATACATTTCCCCTCCAATATTACCCACGCCAAGTTCAAGAGGCCGCGGAGGCATTGGTGCCGATAAAAGAGGGTAGTTCACTACAGGCTTGCCAACATATTTAGCAGCAATGGCTGAAATGCGATCAATCTATAAACAAAACATAATGTTAAATAATGTGGAAGAAAGTACATAATTAATGGATTCGAAAATTATTTTGATAATTTAATTTATGTACCTCTTCTCTTAGTCTGGAATTTTCAAGCCTCAAATGATGTTCATCAAAAGACATTTCACCAATAGCAGTAGGTCCTCCACAATTAGGACATGAGGCGTTACTAAGAGCTTCTCTGTATCTCATATTATCAGCCCTAAGCTTTTCATTCTCAGCTCGAAGTTGCGTGTTTTCATGTCGCTCATGTTGTGTCTGTGCATAACAAAAAAAAAAAAGTATTAACATCCAAAAGAAGCTAAAAATGGGTATGCAAATCCAAACAAAGATGAAAAAAAAAAAAAAAAAAAAAAAAGAATCCCAAAAGAAAGGAGCAAGAAATAATGATCATATCGTAACCGTCCAATCCATTGATGTAAATCGTGTTACATGGTCCATATATATAAGGTCCAATCTACAAGATTGTGCAGAGACGTTATACCTTCATTTGGGTGCGTTTGTTTTGGAACCAAAATTTGACTTGCAATGGCTCTAACCCTAATTCACGGCTAAGTTCCTTCCTTTGCTTGTCATCTGGGTGCGGACACTCTTTGAAAAAACTAAACGTTTATATTAAAAAAATTAATAACCATAAAGAACTAAAGAAAACTATTTAATTGTTTGAAATGAAGCTTAATTAATTACGCTTCCATTTCTTGGATCTGGTGTTGAGTATGGCGATGGTATCTTTTCTTCTTATTAGGACGAGGATCTTGATCGTCGCCGGAGGCACCACCTTCATGGTTGTCGCTGCCGGATTTTGTATTAGTACTGTCGAATTCGTCATCTCGGAGTCGAGCTAATTCGCTCTCTGATGTATTCTGTGGCATGTTCAAGTGGTGATGAAGCTGACTCTCCATCATATTTGGCTGGAACATTTCTACAGATCTTTAAGTATTCTCTTGAAGGCTTATTGTTTTTCAATCTATAAAAACGGAAATTAAAAAAAAAAAAAACAACAGAAAAATAATAACACACTCAAGATTTTGTCTATGAAGTGTTAAAGAAGGAAATAAGAGTTTACCCCTTCGTTAAAATTTAAAAAAAAAAAAAAAGGAAAAAAAAACATTAGATCTTGTGGAAGACGAGAGCTATTTTTGTTGCGGAGACTGTTTCTCTTTTCGATTTCCTTTTCTTTTCTGTACATTTGTGCATAGTGCAGAAAAAGAGAAGAGAGCTTTAAAACATGACGCGTTTTGCAAGAATCGATAAGAATTTTGCTTCAAATGGGAAATTTGTCTTGACTACTGACCTAATCGCCGACATAAAAAACCTTTTTAGCTTCTTAACAGTAGAAGTAGAAGCAGTAGAAATAGCAGTAGAAGACGAAAAGATCTACTTTGTTTAAGGAAAAACAAAAAAAATAAAAAAGATAAAAAAAATAAAGAATTTCTGAAATGACTCAAAGTACATTAATCAAACCAATGAACAGAAAATTAGATGAAAAGCCTCAAATTTTTATTATATATTAATACCAGTCGAACATATATTATTAATTAATTAAGCAAAACAGACCTGAGCAAGGTTAAGCCCTGAAGATGATCCAAATCCACCAACATTCCTATTAGTCCCAATCATCGACGGCATGTCTCTAGCCGGAATCATTACACCGGCAGGCATATTTCAAAATCAACAAACCCTAATAATATGTTTATATAGCTCAATAGCTCAAACTCTCACTTCTACTACTGTGCTAAAAAGTGGTGTGCTGGGTTTGGAAGTTTGCTTTATATAGAGAGAGAAGATTAGATTAGAGAGAGTATAGGTTTTGATAGATTCTCTTTTGACAGAGCTGACTTTGCCGTTGAAATGGGTGTGTCTGTCTGTCTCTCTTTCTCTTTCTCTTTCTTTCTTGTTTCTTTAGGTCTAACCTGTTCTTACGTACAAATGTAAGAGAAATATATAAAAGAAAGATAAGGGTTGACAATTTTTCATACGACCTTTTGACACTAAAAAGATAAAAACCCAACTCCCAAATGCAATTTTTTATTTTACTTGTATATGTAACGCCCAAATAATATCCTCAAGAATCCAACTTTGCTTCGCTGTCTCTTCCTTCTCTCCTCCTTCTTGCTTTTGCTCTGTATAATCTGCTACAAGAAGTTAGAAAACCAAAAGCAAAAAGTTAAAAAAAAAAAATCATTACAAAATCCAAAAGAATTGGAAAACAAGAAAAGACCAGTGTTAAAAAGAGTTTTTCTTTTAAAAGAAGAAGAAGAAGAAGAAGAAGAAGAAAAGAAACCCACAAAGAGAGAAGGGTTTTTGGATCTGAAAATGAAGTTTACCTTATCAACCAGATATGGAGGGACTGATTGGAGGCTTGTTTGGCAAGAGCTAAAGCTTTTATGGTAATTAGATATACAAAAAAGGAGAGAGAAATTGAAAAAACAGAAAAAAAATCAAAAAACAAGTGAGAAAGAAAGAAAGAAAGAAAGAGAAGAAGAAGAAGGAGAAGGAGAAGGAGAAGGAGAAGGAGAGATGGGGAAGGGAACGAAATGTGGCAGCCAGGAGTTATTGCAGAGCGTAATTGAGAGGGTGCAATAGCATTTAATGGTGGAGAGGTGTAAATGCAATTGCTATACCTATAAGAATGAGAGAGAAAAAGAAAGATAGAGAGTTTTTTTTTTTATTTTGATTTTAGTTTAATTTCTTTGGTTTATAGAATAGATGGAGTTGACGGCTACCAAACTCTCTCTCTAGTTATAATTTTGTTTTTCTCTCTACATCTACATTAATAACGTATTCAATCTCTAAAAATTCTGATATACACACTTTTTGGTTCATTTTTTTTTATTATTATTTTCTTTTTTCCAACAGCAAATAAATTATTTTTACATTTACCTGGCTAGGACTTGAATAATAATTTATTAATAATCGTATTTTTTTTATAATACATACGTAAACATATTAATTTCAATGATAATAATACGTAAACATATTTAATTTAACTTAAAAAATAAAAGAAAAATCACATTTCTTTTGATTGGTATGAAAGATCATCAAAGATTTGCAATATATTTTTTTTTTACTAAATGCTTTGGTGATATTAAGGATTAATAATTTTTCCCACTAAATTAAATTTATTTTCTTTTGATTAAATTAAATTCAAATAATTAATACCGAGACCTAAAAGATTCACTAAGAGTATCTCTTTTAAAATTTGATTCCAATAAATAATCCTAACTAACAAAATATGAAATAAAAGTATATACAAACTTGATATGGTATGATGATATATCAAGTGATGGTCGACCCTATGCATAGCACATTGCAAGTGCATTTAACCACCAAAAGCATGGATGTAATTATAGTTAAAAGGGCATTGAATAAATACCTCAAAACCCATAAAATACTATTTTATTAAAAAATAAATATAGTAGTGTTTTTTTCTAAAACCCATAAAATAAATATTACCATTTGTAATTGAATAAATTATAATATGATCACTAAATATTTATTTTATTTCAAAATTAATTTTAGGACAAATTTAATACATAAAGTTTGAGTTTGTGATTAATTTATTTTAATGTTTATAAAAAAAATAATAGAATGTCGGATTTTCTATTTTTAAAAAATTAAAATTATTTGAAAATCAAATACTAAAAGAAAAGGAAAAAGAAGGAAAAGTTTATGTTTTTAATTTTTATTTAAAGTCGAAAATTCAAATTTATTTTTTACGACGTCAAAATTGAGGTAAATTGATTCGAAAAACTTTAAGTTTTAAATTATTTCAAATCAGATATCCAATAAATTCTTAAAAAAAAAAAGTTTATTTATAGAGTATTTTTCAGAAACACATTTTTCTCAAACGAAGATATTATACACCTCGAAAAATATGAATAAAACAGTAAATTTTTTAAAATTATTATTTTTAATTGACTTGTGTATGGATTATCCAATACGCCAAATGTAAGCCTCTCGTATGTATGTATGTAATCGTAAAAGTCAAAATTTCTCGTCTGAATGGGATTGGCTTTGAGCGCAACAGAATAGGAAGTCAACATCTTCCTTTCCCTATCCATGTGCACATCGCGATAAGAAAAACAACTTTAGAGACTAAAACAGGAAGAGGGAAGAGCTCTGGCAGAAATGTGATTTTTTAAAATTTTTAAATAAAATAAATGTAATTATATTTATTTATTTTGACCGGATATTCATTTAAAATAAATTTCTTTTCTGACCTATATTGATATTCAGATTGAGAATGATATTTATATTAATTTGTTGCATTTACATACGTGTCATCATTTTATTTGTTATAATTTCCTATGGAAGGATACTATTTAGTTGTATAGTTAATGCAAACTAATAAAGGAAATACTTCATTTTCAATGTGATATTATATTTGAACTCCAATAAACAAATTCTTTTCTGAATTAAATTAAATTAAATGTATTAATTATATAAAGTTCAAATTAAAATATGAATATTACATGACCTTAATGTATTGCCAATACAATATTGAAGTTTTCGTTAAAAACAATAAAAAAAAAAAACTATTGTGCAGTGCTATTCAATTTGAATTTTGCCAAAATTCACAAACTACCATACTCCAGATACAAAAAGTTTAAATGAAATCCAAATTCGTCAAGAAATTTTAAAACTACTGCAAAGTCAATTTATTTTCAAAGGTGAGAGATCTTATTTGGAGAAGTTTGAGGATTGTACTGCCCACTAAGGAGAAAATAAAGAGCAAGGATGATTGCCCATTTTGTGGTATGGTTGAGAATACAAATTATGCTTTACTGGGATGTGGGAGATGGGAGGGCTAGTAAGATTTGGCGACTCGGCTACTTTTTTTTCCAGGTACTGAATCGAAATGATACTATCGTTGCTAACTTGTTTCCAATAGGTACCTGGAATAAATTTGTATAGAATAATGGTTGGACACCATGCGAAGGTGTATTAAAGGCTGCTCGATCCTAGTTACAGGACCTCCAGTTTTTGAATACCAAACGAGGCTTCCTCACTTGCTTGTTTGCTACTGGTCAGAATGTGCAAATTATTGACAACTCGAATGCATGGCTAGACAATGTTGATGGCGCCATCTTCCAGTCAGCATATATTATTGGCTTTGGGATTACTTTTGAGGATGAAGAGGATCGATTCCTTAAGGCTCTATCAAGTTACGCAGAAGTTGAAAACAATTCGAACATTGTGGAATCGATAGCACTCGGGCAATGCCTCATCTATGCACAACAGTTTTGTCTTGGAACGAGGTTTATTTATATTGATTCTCAAATAGTGTTCTTTGCTCTTAGATATGTAGCAGTGGATAATTCAGCTTTAGGATTAATCTTTTTGGATAGCAAATCTATTTTAGATAGTAGGAAAGATATTAACATTTTCTGGGTTAGAAGAAGGCAAGTCGACGTAAATGCCCGTGCCCTTGCTCAACCATCTTACCATCATAATAGCTTCCACATTTGGATTTCAATCCCACCTTATTTGTTGAAATTTTTTTCAATTCACTTAATGCATTATTTGTGTTCCTCTTTTTTTTATATAAAAAAAAAAAAAAACTATTTTCAAAGGAAAAGAAAACATACAAAAATGAACTAAATGTCCAATAACTAGATAAAGTTATTTGGTAAAAGTTGATAAACCTTTGATATTTTACGAACATTGATTGCTTTTTATAATTTCACACAAACATGCTATTGGTTATTAACAATATCCAACTATTAAATCAAACATGCTCTAAATTCCTTTTTCATAATATCTTTAAAGGTACACTTCTCCGCACTCTATATTATTTTGATACATTTATATATAGCAGTCTTCTTTATGATGTTCGTTGCCTGTTAACTATGCTCATTCTTTATACTCGTTTAATTTTTTATTTACTTATATTATATAAAAGTATAAATTCTCATTTCAATTGAATGGTTAATTTATATTACACAGTAAATATTTTTTAACTCAATGTCAACATACTAATTCTTACATTTCTTTTTTATTATACGTTAGTTGTTTCCATTTTCTTTTTTAAAAAAAGCCAAGTTAATTTATAGAAATCATCATATAGCTTCTATTATACATTTTATAATTAATTTACATGATTTATTAATAACTTTCACTCTAATCTCTTGTGGTAAATAAATACGTTAACAATTTAATAAGAATGCATCTAATAAATCAATCAAATATTTATAAATAATTTATAATAAATTTTTATTTTTATTTTTATTTCTTAAGCCAATCAAAATCACGAAATCATTTTAAAAAATTATTAATAAAATTATATTCCTTAATAAAAATAGGATTTCAATTATATAAAATATCAATATATCTAATTAAATTCGAGATATTTAAAAATAATAAATTTTTATCTTATTTTTTTAACTAAATTGCAATTTGTAATTAAAGAAATTTAATCATATCCTTTCTAAATCAAATCTGAATCACCTAGATTTATTTATTTAAAATAAATTCAAAAAAATGTAAAAATTTTCAAATGCCTCGTTTACATATATTATTTGAAAGGAAAATATTGAAGCCAAATTATAAATTATAATTATAATAAATTTTTAAAATTATTAAATTATTATTAATAATTTATATAATAATATAATATATTATAATATAATTAGACACAATAATATAATAATAATAATAATTTAAAATTTTGAAATATTTAATTATCTATATTATATATATATTTATAGGTTAAAATTGTTAATTGGTTAATATTAAGGTTATTTTAAGATATGTTAAATTTTACAAGGACAATATCAGTAATTTCATTATTCGCTATCTCGCTCTCACTTTTATATATAGATAGATATATTTAAAATGATCTCCAACAATTTAAAATTTTTGTTGATGAAAAATGGATATTTTTATATTTGCCAACTGAACTAATTTCATTGGGTTAATTGCGGATTATTCCAATTAAGTTTAACAGGTGAAAACAAAGCTAAGGAAATAGGTATTTATATTAGGAAGAAATAGTCTTATATTTAAAGTTTGAAGGCTTAAATAAGGAATTTTCTTAAGATATGCAGTCGTAATAAAAAATAATATTTGAACAATAAGGTTTATATTATTTAAAATTGAAAATTCAGTACTAGTAATTAATATATACATATTTATATATCTACACTGCCTAATAATAAAATACAAATAGCTAGATCGAATTTATTGTTCAGAGCAAAATTTAATATAGCACACAACATTAAATTGTTCTTTAATAGTGAAATTGATAGTGTATGATTTTTGTCCATTTAGACATTATTTATTAATATCAATGTCAATTATAAGGAAACCAACAAAAATTTGAAGCATAATCCAATGTCATAATTGTCAATTACAAGGAGTAATTTTTAATGCATTTATTATTTTTTTTCCCCTCCAAAAATATAATTTCTTTTATGATTTGTTCTAAAATAGAAATTATTTTAAATATTTTAAGGAGTAATAAATAATATTTTTTTGATGTTATTTAATATATATGCAAAAATTTCAAACGGCTTATGTTTTAAAATAGGAATAAAAACACCAATGGGCAATGAAAGCTTGAATTTTGTAAATGGAATGTAGAATTAATCATAGAAATTAAAGCTAAAATTAATGTATACATTATCTTGCAATATAGTGCAGAAAAAATAATGGTTTGCTTTGTGGTTTAATTTTGAACGATTTATATTCCAAAGAAATAATATCTCTGATTTATAATATTTATTACATTTAAAATTTTGCGTCCTTTAAAAAAATTATTAAATTTTTTAAATTATTGAATAAATTGACTATATTATCCTTAATTTAATACTAATTATCTAATAAACTAATTAAATTAAAGTAATAATTACTCATCATATACAAATGATAAATATGAAAAAAAAAGTATTTATTACTTCTTGAGACCTTAAATGTGATAAGTATTTTGAAATAAATTATTTTTTTAAATATAAAAAGTATTACGGAACCGAAGTAGCAGTTATTGAGTTGTTGATTAGGGTTTTATTAAGTTAGTTAAATATTCCAATTTAAGTAGTTCTACAAATCATCTTCCAAATAGCCACTCATTTCCATAATTAACAATGATATTATCTGTATCAAATTGATGTACACCAAGAAGGTAACCAACCAGTAGTATTTGATTAGGATTTTATTAAGTCCATTAATTAATTATTATTATGTAGCATGGAAAGAGGTAATATTGAATATGAACAATGCATTATTGAAGTAATTTAAGTTTCTTAAATTCAATAATTATTAGCCTTTAATATCATTTTTAAGGACCAAAAACTTCACTAACACAGAAGAATAAAAATTGAATAATTCAAAATATTTGAACACCTTGAAAAAAAATGAATAAAAATAAATATTCGAATTCATTTTAGATATAATAAAACGAACTTTATTTCAGATTTTATGACTGTCACTTTCTATAAATATTTTTTTATTACTAAAATCGTTAATCTTAATTAATCGTGCGTCTCACTATTTTAATTTAATTTATTTATATAAGCAAGAAAAATTTAATTTATTCATACAAAAATTTAACTTTTGTTTGGAATTAATTATAGATATCCTTTAATCCACTGGGCTAAGATTAAATTTTAAAAAAAAATAAATTTTTACTTGGAATTAAGCATATTTATTCCTAATCCATTAGGTTAAAATTAAATTCTGTGGATCCATTGAAAAGAAAATCACTTTACTCATTTTTAATGCATTAATAACAGTTTAAAAATTGCTGTCTTTAATTACAAACCATCTGAGCTGTATCAATTAGATATCTTTCCATAATTCTAAAATAGTAGAAAAATTCAATAGTAGGTATCAAATAAAGAAAGTTAGTTAGATAATATCCGACGGCATATGGGTAAGATGAGTCATAGATTGCCATATCTTCTTCTTCTTTCTCCTCTATTTCCTCTTCTACTTCCCTTATCCCTTTTTCCTTTCTTTTTCTTTTAGATATTTATGAAAATAATTATGAAAAATATGTAAGAAAAGATATTTCCTTTTTTGGAAAAAAAATATTGAAGGAAATATTTCACGTATATTTTGAATCTTTCTAATTTGGAAAGAATATAATGGAGAAAAAGTGAGAATTTCATTAATGTTTATTAAACTAATTAAATACCCTCAAATTAATTAATAAACTTTAACTATTTTTTACCCATTATTTAAATAAGGATATACTTGTCAATTTTTAATAATTACATTTTATTTTCTCTAAAATTTTTTCATTTCCAAACAAAGAACAATAAAATTATTTTCATTCATCATTGTATCCAATGATAAGAGTGGAAAATAATTATGAAAATAAAGTTGAAAATTCCTCATTATTTTCCTATTTTGTTTTCCTTCCTTCAATATTTTATTTCCTCTCTTTTCCAAACAAAGGTTAGGGTTTTGTGTACCATTATTATTTTAGTAGTTCAGTGTGAATTCATATGTTGCCTCCATCTTATAAAGATAATTATTTTTATTTTCACACAGATTAAATAAAATTAGTTATTATAATTTGAAACTTCGAATAATGAAGGAATAAGGTGCAACTCGTCTTCTGAATTTGAAACCAATATACAATTTGCTGAAAAAAAATTTTTTATATAATTTACCATGGAACTTGTATTAAAAAAATAAAAGGATCAATTTTTATCCAAAATAATTAAAAGAGTAATAAATATTTTCAAACTAGATATTCAACGTAATTAAATATTTTTCTAATTCATTAATTTTTAAATCAAATAGTACATTGATTAATTATTTTTAAATCAAATATAAGATACTATAATTTTGAATAATTTTTCTTTCTTACTTTAAACTTCTTAAATATTTTTTGTTAGTTAAAATATTAAAAGTTATCTTTTTTTAAAAAAAAAAGATTGAGCTTTTTTTTTTTTTTTTTGAAAGGTAAATTACTAATGCATTAACCATGGGAATAAAAGTTATATAAGCAATTAGGGATAAATTTCTATATAAAATAAGTATGATTATATGAGTCTCTTGCAAGGGTATGAGAATCCAAGAAACTGAAATATTTGGCCTATGAACTAAGATAATTTTGTAGTCTTTGAATAACTTGACCGAAGTTAGAATCATCATTGGAGGAGCATGAATCACAGCCTGAGAATCAGTAAAAATGCATCCTGAAAGAAGTGAAATAGACTCAACCCTAAGTAAGGCTTCTCAGAGAGCTATTGTTTCTATCAACGAGGCAAAGCCTATTCCTTGAAAAAATCTCGATAATATAGAGATCAAGTCACTTTTGGCAGACTCAAAAATGACCCTAAAGCCTAACAACTAGAGATTAGAGAAGAGGGTTGCGTCCACGAAGGCCTGCCACAAAAAACCATCTGGTCACTAAACTGCAAAAGAGGCTCAGCTCCATTTGGATTTAACTGGGGATGCCAAGAGATAGAAGAAGTACCCTTGGTATAATCTAGACCGAAGCTTGCTGACATGTAGTACTTTCATGCAATCCATGCATGTTAACAACGTGAGGAGAAGGTATGTTAGCTTCATGCCAATCCTTCAGACATTCAGTGGCCTCGTCCAGAGATTGTGAATCAAAAGCCTGCAATAGAAAATCTTTAAAAGATAAAAGATTATTAGTAGGCCAAGGACCCCTTAACTCCCAAATTGCCTTAGCACTATAATAATGGAGTAAATAATGGTCTATATCTTTTTATAGGGGTAATAGGAACGCGTCTAGAGAAAAACTTGGTTCTTAAATGAAGAATGCCTTTGAGAACTCTTTATAAAACTTCCTGACCTTGGGGGGACCCTAAGACTCTAATTTTTACTCCAGAAGGAAACATCACTAGGTAAACCCCCTTGATCCAAAATACATAGTGCAAGATACTAACAAGACTTTACCCTATACACTCCTTTGAAATCAAAATGCCAAATCAATTTGTCCTCCCTATTAAAAATCGGAAGGGGAACGGACAAAATAGCTCGAATATCCCAGCCACTAAAAAGCTCAATGATCTTACTCACTTCCCGTTTTTTCCTATTATCACTCATGAGATCCCTAACTCTCATATTGTGCTCTATGAACATAAACTCTTCCTCGACAATAAATTTATCACTCTCCATTTTCCACCCTCATTTGAATTCCATGCTTTTGAAATATCCCTAGCAAATAATAAACTCTTTCCATGTATAGCTAGAATTATTATGAACACCAGCTTTTAAGCAATCCTCAAAAGGAAAATATTTTACTTTAAGTAACTTATGAAGAAGAGTTTGAGTGCCGTTAAGAAGATGCCACCCCTGCCTGCTAAGCATTGTAAT
Source organism: Jatropha podagrica (assembly GCA_947857235.1). Lineage (NCBI taxonomy): Eukaryota > Viridiplantae > Streptophyta > Magnoliopsida > Malpighiales > Euphorbiaceae > Jatropha > Jatropha podagrica. The sequence continues at coordinate 20,457 of CANUEP010233483.1, forward strand.
ATTAAAACATAAAAGATCATGAAACTCCATACTACCTCACTCTCACTTTGACATATCCTGTCTCATGACATCCGGTGGATACCCCTAGACCCTATCTCTTTATCCCTCCACCAGTAAGAATTCATGACTTTCTAAAAATTTTAGAAACGGATTAGAAACGGATGACTCCGTGACAAAAGCTGGCGTTTCTATATCAATTTCGAAACGGATATATATTCCGTTTCTAATATGACAACGGATGTATCCATTTCTAATTTCCATCAATCCGTTTCTAATTTCAAATCTTATGGGAACGAATTTCATTTTTGAGCCGTTTCTAATCCGTTGCTAACCTGTTTCTAGCTACGTTTCTAATTATTTTATCCGTTTCTGATTTTCGTTTCTAATATTTAATGCAAAATAAAGGCAAAATTTTACCGTTGTCAATTCCGTTTCTAAACTATTTTCCGTTGCTAAATCCGTTTCCAATATTTTGATTGGCAACTAAACTTTCTTATATTCCGTTTCTAAATTCGTTTCTATCTTTTCAATTGCAAAAAAGCAATTATTTTTTAATATTTTAATTCTGCCATGTTTCTACTTTTTTAATTAATACATTTCTAATGAACCAATTCATAAAATCAAATAGAAAAAGTTAACATGAATTTAAAATAATTTTAAATGTACATTCATATCTCACAAATATAAACAATTTTAACATTACAGGATACAATTCCTAGAGTCTTATATAGAAAAAATCATTTCCGTTCGCAGGATCCAAAAGTGAATATACAAAACTAGATGTTATGGTGATGAATCTCTTATTGCTCCCCATATACGCCCAGAATTTCAAGTCAATTTAACAAAATCTTCAACTCTTCCTCTGGCTTGAAGAAGGTCTCACTTTTTCTTCACATCCAGATAGTGCAGCTAAAGCACAAGAAGTCAGAAATTTGACATCATTAAACATTAAAACAAAGGAAAAAATATTGGTTTGTTTTGGCAAGGGAGTCGTTGATTAGTGTAATCAGAACTTACATTCTTTCCCGCCTCAATGGTGGGAAGATTTGCTAGAACACCTAGATGACAAGCCAAGCCAAAACCTATATATATATATATATATATATATATATATATATATATATAATTTATGGTTTAACAAATATTTTCTAACATAAAATAGTATTGGTGAAATGTCTCACAAACCAATAGCAAGTTAGACAAAGTGACAAAGTTCAAGTCATTTTGCTTATTTGCACACACCTATGCATAAAAAATTTCTCCCGCTAGACAAATTACAAAGAATATATATATATATATAAATGTTTAAAAAAAATATTTTACTAGTAGTTTTCATGTTTGGAAATACTGCAAGGATTGTGTTTGAAGCTATCATATTTGTTTTTGTGATGCACCCATTTGATGTTGGAGATTGTTGCGTTATTGATGACATCTAGGCAAGCCATATTAACTATAATTAGTATTATGATATTATCACAACATTTATATAATTCTGATTTCGCAGATGGTGGTGGAGATACAAATATTGACTACAACATTCTTGAAGAACCATGGTGAAAAAATATATTATCCAAATTCAGTTTTAGCTACAAAATGTAACGGACTAATTTTTCGGTACTGTCAATAGTGATTTACCGGTCTGTGAATAATACCACCAGCTTGGGACTTAATATTATTTCGGTCCGAAAAAATTACTACATATGTCTATTGTCTTATTAAATATTTTTTGAGCATGTTTGCATGATTTAGATGGATAGAGAATATTTCATAAATATTTTCGGAGAGTTGCGGCAACTTATAAATATTATTTTCTGGTAAATTTCGGCAACTTGTGAATATTAATTTTAGTGTGGTATATTGAGAAAATAAATGAGGAAATATTTTTGTGCAGTTAATTTAATTAATTAGTGGAGTTAAGTAATATTTGAAAGTGAATTATTTGAGAAATATTTAGAGCCATTGAATAGGATTACCTAAAGACTCAATCTTAGCCATTGATTTAGCATAAAATGGAGAAACAAAGTTTGACTTTGTTACTTAATGGATTATCACCATTTCATCCACACCTTCTCTCTCCTCTCTTCTCCATCACCCACGCCATTTCTACCTTCTTCTTCCTCTGCCATTTCTTTCATTTTTACTCTACAAATCAACACAAAACCACCTAATTAAATCAAAGAAAAATAATTAAACTCTAAGAACTAAATAATTAAAGTAGAAATTGGGGATTAAAAACTTGGAGAATTCAAGTTGCCATTGAAAGAGAGATTGGAGAACCTTCAAACAAATGAAAGGGAAGGGTTAGAGTAAAGTCTTCTAAGCTTTTTAAAGCTTAATTTGAAGGTTAGCTCACCAATACCTTCTCTCTCTTTTCAATTTCTCAAGCTTTCCATTTCTAGGTTTTTGATGAATTTTGATGTTAGAGGTGTACTTAGGGTGGACTGGAAGTCATTTTTTACCCTTTTATCATTTTCATTTCCTTCTAACTTCTTCATGAAAGTTGTAGCTCTATTTCTCAAATTTCCAAAAGATCCTCCTATATTCAATTCCAATACTTGTAGCTCAACTTATGATTTAAATATAAAAACTGATTTTGTTATGATGTCTCACTTGTATATCCGAATTGATTGTCCATTTTGGCCACTAAAATGGCAAGATAATGTCTTATGTTCTTCATAACAGTTGTAGTTCTACTTCTTAGTTTTCTAAATCATCCTCTTGTGTTCAATTTGGATACCTATAGCTCAACTTATGATCCACAACTGGTTGTGCTGAATCGTGTTGGATTGTTGGTTTGTGTTATTGGGTTTCTTTCACCCTCTTAGAAAATGATCTGGACTATGGTCCCTTCATGATAGTTGTAGCATTTTATCTTATCATTCTAAGGAATTAAGGTTCACTCAATTTGAAGTCCTAGAGCTTCAATTATACCCTGAGAACATAGCAAAGGTCAGGTTTATGAAAATGTTGAAAATTTCTTGATTTAAGTACTTTTATACTATATTAAGTATATCTATTTTGAATATGTCAATTTGAATTTATTTTATGAAGTATAAAAAAAGAGAATGTAGTAATTTTCTTAAGTTGTAAGTAGAAATATTTTGAAGTAAAAGGTGTTAATTATGAAATGATTTTGAATAAGAAATGGTGGATGAGAAATGAGAATTATTTATAAAAGAATGGAATTATTTTAGCTCTACTATACTTGATTGATATGTGGTATGATGAGATGCTTTGTGATATGTGAGCATGCTTGGGTTATCAGCCCATTATATTTGGTGGAGCTATGATCATATGTTAGGGTTATCAACGTTTATAAATAAGCAAATGCGCTTATTATTGTGCTAGTGCTTCCACATTTGCACAGGCCACTTGTGGTGCTTCCATAGGCCACGAATGTGATATTGGTGGGTGGTGCTTTCATAGGCCACGATTGTATGATTGGTGGGTGGCGTTTCCATAGGTCACGATCAAATCTGCTTACATTCTTTCGGTGTTAGTACGAGCCTTAATAAAATAAAAATGAAATTTTATCTCATTATAAGAAATCGAAAACATAATAATATTTATGATATTTTCTGAATTATACCGAGTTTAGTAAAAATTCACGAGATGGGGATTTCTTTATCTTTTTCCAAAATATTTGGATTTAATTAGCACATATTCGGTGCTTGATATATTTTATGATTTGAGTATTTTATTTTCAAAAGTGTTGTGATTTATTGCTTGGCTATTTTAAATTATAATTATTCAGCACCACTGAGTTTTTCACTCAGCGCGTTAATTTTTATCACGCGCAGGTTATGAACGATGGATGCTGCCTGAAGATCGGAGGTGAAGCATCAGAGAGTAGTCTTTATTTTTTGAGTAGGATATGTATAGAGACGTGGACTATGGCATGTATAGACTTATTATAAATAATGTTGGAGTTGTAAATATTGAGATTATATTTAATAAAATCGGTGGCCGATTAAATATTAATTCTCGATTTTATGTGTGGTGAATGATTAATGATATATATATTCTTGAAATGAATGGATTATAATATTAATGAGAGAACCTAAGTAAAATAGATGAATATTTAGAAGCGCGTGTGTCATTCTATATTGAATTGGAGGTTTTGAGTATTGAGAAATTATACTGGAAGTGTGCATATTTTCTTTGTGTGGCAAGTTAATTTTTAAGGGAAGCTCTTGCGAAATTTTATTCTATTATTAAATTTTATTTTTCGTAAGATTTTCCCTAAAAACTATATTTTTTATTTTAATTACTCGCCTCACTAAGGAAACATAACTAATTCTAATATGTGATTTGGAGATAATTAGCAGAATAGGTTGGTGTTTTGGCACCGAATGTGACATCCACCGTCTAGTTCTCCGGGATTAGGCGGTGGGTGTTACACAAAACCTATCAGCAATCTTTACAAGAGTCCGCCAATGACAGATTCTGTGGAATTTGCTATTGATCTTTATACTTCAATAGCAATGGAAATGCGAAAAAAAAAATATAATTTTTTTTTCAGAACCTGTGTTTTAGAAATGCAAAAATCACTTCTTATTCCTTCCAATCAAAGAAGGAAAACCTAGGTAATTACCCCCCTTCCTAAAAGGACGATTCACCTCTAAAATCCATCCCAAAAATTGTATCTCTAAAGACATTTGGGCTAAAAATATACCTAACTCTTGAAAATTAATAGTTTGCTCGTAGGCACGCTCATATCCTACAAAATATCTTTGATTTTTTTACTCTCCATCTTGGTAGCCTTGAAAAATAAAATAAAATCGTCTATAAATAATAAATGTGAGATTTTAGGACATCTGACACCCACCTAATGCCCGTGAATCTAACCCTTCCTCTGAGCATCAAGTAACAAAGTAGACATCCCCTCCGCACACATAATGAAAAGATAGGGGGAAGGGGATAATCATGACGAAGCCCCGTCTTAGGAGAAATAGAACCCACCTCCTCCTCCCTATTAACTAAAATGATATAATTCATAGAAGAAACACGCATCATCACCCATCTAGTCCATTAAGCAAAAAAGCCTAATATCAACATCATCTATTCAAAAAAAAAAAAAAAAAAAAAACCCAGTCCACCCTGTCATATAGGCTTTACTAACATTAATTTTCATAACAACAAACCCAGAGGATCCCATAAACAGAATTTCATGTTATGAATAGTCTCAAATATAAGCAAAATATTATATACTATTAAACAAGGTAAAAAAGTTGACTTACTAGGAAAAATCATCTAAAAGAGTAGTACCCTTTTAATCTATTAGCCAATACCTTGAGATCGGTAATATAAGGGAAGGGGAAAGTTCAGAATTCAAGAGAAGGGAAACGTTTAAAACGGCGTCATTTACTCCTTTTTTTAAATATTATTTTATTCATTAGCAACAGACCTTAAATCCATTTCGAAAATCCGTTTCGAACGTTTCTAATCCATTTCTAATAAGTTGGATCTTTCTCTCAATGCTCATAGTAATGGATTTTTTATCCGTTTCTAATATCCATTTCTAAATTCGTCTCTAATCCAGTCCCACCAGTATTAGCAATGGAAATTTCCGTTTCTAATTTTTCCGTTTCTAAGCCATTTCCAGTCCGTTGCTATAGCTGGTCAAAGATAAAAGATCATTTTCCGTTTTTAATCCGTTTCTAAATGGAAACGGAAATTTCCATTGCTAAATTTTCATTCCTAGTGAATTGGTCCAAATAAAAATTGAAAGTGTGACACAGTTTTTTGGTATAAAAATTCAAAGGTAAATTTATACATTTAGAAATTAGTTAATCTATAATTTTGATTTGTTTGATTCTTTAATTAAAAAAATTAAAATTTGATTAGCTCCAAGAATAGTTTAGAATGAGTCATATAATTGCAATAGAATAATATATAAAATCATTCGGTTATCTTTATCATTGATTTAATTTGAATATATAAAATCATGTTTAAAAATTCATTAATTCATTGGATTTATTTATTTATTTATCAAATAAATAGATAAATAATATATATATAATGTGCTTCTGAAGAAGTCATTTTCCTTATCTATTTCTCTAATCCTAATTTTTTATGGGTATTATAGATATAATAAAATGCAACAACAGATGAAATGTAAGAAAGACTTGCGTAGTCGTATGTTATACATTTGTCCATGAAGAAATACATTTTTTTACTGAAAAAAAAAAACAAAGAATAACTTTCATAATTATTTTTTAACATATGATAAATCATTTAATCATGTGTATGGAGTAAGTGTTTATACCTAATATAGGCAAAAAGGATGGAATGTTGATTTTCTTTGGTAAATTTTGAAAGGTTTTTAATGGTAAAAATTGGCATTCAGCTAAGGTTAATTTTGATTGGTAAACCCAATGCTCGTTTACGAATCCCTCCATCCAAAAAAATAATCCACCCACTTAAAATATAGTCTATTTTCTTTTTTTACATTATAATTAATATTTAAATGGTCTATTATATACTTACTAAATTTCAATCTTATTTTTTATAACTCTCATTAATTCTTACTTTTTTTCAATATAATAATTGCTTATATATTATATAAGATGGATATAATAGAAAAGTTATATGAATAAAATTGTCCCTTAAACCATAATAATTATTATTTCTTAATCTATGTGAAAAATAAAAAGTAGATAGTGTTTTTAGGACGGAGAGAGTATTATGTTTGCACAATCGGAATAATTGGAAATAGGATATTACACAATTGGAAATATAGGATTTAAAGGGTGAATCGTTCTATTATTTCCTGGACAAAGCATTGAAATTCACTGACTCACAATGTTGAAGAAGATCACCAAATTAAAATCAAAATTACCAAATTAATGATTTGATCTTGAAAACGATGTAAAAAGTTCATGATGAAGTGTTAAGTAATATAATTTTAAATTGCAAAGGGATTAAGGAAATTATTAAAATCTTTAATTCTGGGGGAAAGAAAAATATTCATTCCATCTAAAAAAATAGATTTGCTTCTATTTTCAAACATATCAAGAAAATTTATTATTACCTTCGTTTTTAAATATTATACTCATTCTATAATAATCATCACATTTGGGAAAATAATTTATTTTAAAATATTTATCACATTTGTTGTTTCAAAGAGTAATAAATCTTTATTTTTTCGTGTTTACCCATTGTATATAACCAATAACTATTACTTCAATTTAATGGTTTTCTTAGAAAATTAGTAATAAATCAAGAATAATATATAATTTAGACAAATTTAATAGTTTTCTTAATGAATGTGAAATTTCAAATATAACAAGTATTATGAAACAAATATAGTATTTGTTACACTTAAAATTTCACGTCCCTGAAAAATTATTAAATTCGTCTCAGTTGAAATAAATTATTAAATAAATTGACTATATTATTTTTAATTTAATATATTTAAACATCAAACCTTTGAGGAATTGAAACAATAATCATTGATCATATATAAAAGGTAAATATGAAAAAAAATTATTACTCTTTTGAAACCACAAATGTAACAAATATTTTGGAATATAGTATTTTTTAAAATGTAAAAAGTATTTTAAAATAGAGATAGTAATTTAATTTGAACACTCAATGTTATCTACACATTTCTAAATAGAGAGAAAAAAGTAATCAAATCAAAAAGTAATTCTTGAGCATTCAATGAAGAGAAAATTGTAACTTTCTCTGTTCCACTTTAATAATAACTAGTAGACATTTTATCTTGTTCCATTTCAAGTGCTTATTTAAAATTTTAAAATTATGTTAATTATTTTTTTTAATTTTATCTATATTTATTAGTATAATTTATTTTTATATTTACATCTAACAAACAAAATTTACACATTCCATCGTATATATTTTAGAATATTAGTGAATTCTAATCATTTGGGGTGAAATTCAGATAATATGGAATGGAATGACTCTCATTCTAAAATATTTTAAAATTTGAAATTGCATTATATCTCATTCCAAATATTTTTTAAAATTTGAAATTTTATTCCATACTATTCCACTGAAATTTATTTTGACATTTGATAGTTTCAAATTTTTTAACCATAAATATAAATCTAACATATTGTTACACTATGTAAGATGTAAAATTTTAAATTTAATAAGAGTATAATTACCATATTTTTATATATACATAGTAAAAAGACATAATTAAATTTTAAAAATAATAAATTAACATCACATATTACTAAACATCAAAATATTTAGTTCTACATATTTATAGATAGTATGTGTACTTCATCCTTAATATCTAAAAATTCAATTCATATAATTAACAACTTATAATTAATAGTAATGGGATTATAAAATCAACAAAAGATAACATCATTCATTTTAGGTTGGTGAATTTTTAATAATGAGTCTATTAGGTTGGCGAAAAATAAAGTTATTTTTAATAACAAGAGTAAAATTCCAAGAGGAATTAGTGGATTTGGTTAAAACGAGGAGTTTTGAGTTATTGAAAGCGAAAAATCAGATAGGGTTTGTCAATCTTTGTGACTTGTTTACTTTTCCTATTGAGGTGTGTAAGGCAAGTTGTGTTGTAAAAATGAAGAAGTTGAGCTTAGTTACTCCAACTTTACTGGCCAGTCTAGGTATAGGTGTTTTAAGATTCAATTCTGATAGTTCCTCAGATAAATGGGTCCTTCTAGTGTTGGGGTGTCTTGAGAGATAGTAGCGGTACAGTGAAATGCATCTTTTTTCATTCAATTGGGATTCTAGACTCCAATGAAACTGAGTTACTTGCTATTTTCGCAGCCATTGAGATTTTCTCTCTGTCCTTATGAAGAATTGCTCCTTGATCGTGGAATCAGATTTAAAAAATGTTCCGTATTGGATATTTCAAAAGCAGAATAGACCTTGCAAATGGTGGCAAAAATTTACTAAGTTTGATCATTTTGTAGCTCAACTCAATCAAGTTCATTTTGCTTTACCCCCAGAAATGAAAATTGTTTTGCTTATTCGTTAGCTAAAAAAAGAGGTTCAGCTGCATCTCTTTTCCTCACATAGATTTAATCAAGATATTTTGTCTCTCGACCTCTTTTATTTTAGGGTTCCATTGTTTAGTTTGATGTGTTTTGGTGTGCTATTGTGTAGCTACTTGGCATGCGTCAATTTGGTGCAATACGTATATTGTTTTTTAATTATATTTGTTTTGTTTACTGGTATATTTATTTTTCTAATAAAATTATATAATTGCTGATAAAAAAAAGCATCATTCATATTAGGAGGTATCAAACTATGTAGTCACTAAATCCATTAAAAAATGTTAAATTCATAAAAAAATATTTCAAATCATATAATCTAATAAAAAGCCAGGCAATATAACTTAAAATCATGATTTTCAACCCATGAAAGTGTCTATGAGTAGCCAAGCACATAATATATATTAATCACTAATTAGGGTTAGGGTTAAAATATTCTATAAAAATACGTAATTTTAAAATTAAATTGAAGTTTTCTTTAAAGATATGAAATAGTAAAAATTTTATTCTAATATTTAATTTAACATTTATTTTAAAATATATAATTACAAACTAAAGAATAATAAAATAAAAATATGAATTGAAATATGATTTTTTTTTTTCATTCCAAATTTCATATACTAATGTTTTAAAAATCACATTTGGTTTCAAATTTCATATTTCAGAATTTCATTTCAAATTAATATTTGGTTTAAAATTTTGTTTTGGATTGGAATATTTGGATACAAGTTACAACCTCATCAATCATTTTCTTAGTCCTTATAAAAAGAGCAAATGTTACTATTAAAGTGGAATGAAGGGAGCAGTACCTTTATTCCATAATAATTGTTAAAATTTGAAACTTCACTTCCTTTGAAAAAATTATTAAATTTTATTTATATTATAATAAATTATTGACTGCATTATTATTAATTTAATATATCCAAATACCAAATTAAATTTTAAAATCTTCAATTCTCATACTTTGTCCAACCACAGTAATTATTATCATATATAAAGAGTAAATATAAAAAAATGAATTTATTATTTTTTAAAACCACAATACAATAAATATTTTAAAATAAATTATTTGTTTCAATTGTGACAAATATTATGAAATGGGTAGTAAAATTAAAATAATTAAGTGAGGTAAAATGCAATAAATTTCCTTACCAGGCCACATGAAAGAGACTATTCGGAATTCCACCGAAAAATGTCATTTTCAACGGAAACTGTTTATTTCTTAAATTAATTAATGAATTTACCGAAATTTAATAAAAATTAAAAAACAATTTACTAAATATTAAATTATTTAATCAATTATAGTGTAAAAACCATAAACAACTGATAAAAATGAATGGGAGAAGTATTACAGTTCCAAGTGAGCACAAAACGTTGTCTTTTTCTCTCCCTATATCTATTGGCATTAAATGAGACTAAACCATTAAGGCATTGCATAGCAGAGGCCATTTACTGCTTTCATGCCTCTCTTACACTTAATTGGGTATAACACATTTAGGCATTTTTCCAATAGATAATTTACCCTTGGTTTTTTTAATTGGACTAACTAATATTTTTTCTTTAAAAAAAAATTAAAATTCAAAACAAGATTAAAAAAAATCAGCCTAGTAATTGAGAAATCAAAATAAAATTTTACTGGCTAAAAAGATAAATTATTTATTTAGTACTATTAGATGAATAAAGAAATTTTAAAAAAAATTATTAATTTAAGCACATGCAGTAAAAGTTCTGAGCTCAGCTGAGGAACATCACACGCGTGAAAAATTTATGGTGTATTTTGTATATTTGCAGCGCCAAAGTCAAACGCAGCGTTGCGAGCATTGGATATAAATATGGAGAGAGAGAGAGAGATAACAGAAGTGTGAACACAGTTGCCATAGAATCCAGATTTAGGAACCTTATCATCTCAAAAATAAATACTCAACCGGCAACTTTTCATAAAAATTTAAAAAATAATTGAGTAAATTATTCTTTAATTAATATTTATTTAATTAAAATAACGTTTTTTAAAGTAGTTTTTTTAATATTTTTTTAAATAATTGAAACAAATCTTTATGCATATATCTAAAATACAGTAAAATTGAAATAAAATAATTAATACTACTTTGGTTGTCTGAACACATCATTTAAATAAAATTAAAATAAAAAGGCAAAATTGCCGAATTCAACAAATAAAGGGAGCATAATCCCAATTTGACTTTAAAATATAATAAAAAATTTATGCTCCCTCCGGAATTAAAATTAGTTATTTTAATTAAAAATGTAAATTGCATTTATTTTTCCTATTATACCTTTATTTTAATATGAGATATGCTTATTAATCTATTATTCACCTTTTCCATCAACCAAGATTAATTAATTTTCAAAGGTTGATTGGTATTCCTATTTTTCGAGAATTGATTTGTTAAATACCATTTTTATGCCATCCAACCGCTAAGCCCTAGAAGACAGACTGATGTGTTGATTTGGCCTAGTAACAAGTCTAGAGTTTTTTTTTTTTTTTTTTTTTTATGAAATCAACACATTATCTTCCCCCTCGATAGGAGGAATGATAATCGTCTTTTTTGGAAGAGAATGCGGAAACAGAAGGTTCCACCTAAAGTGAAACATTCCACTTGCAGGGCTTGTAAAGATTTCCTTCCAACAAGTCAGAATTTGGTGCGAAGGGGAGTCGAGTTAGACCCATGGTGTTCACGATGTGGTGAAGGTTTTAATCAATAGCTCATGTTTTACTCGAGTGTCCGATAGCAAAACAGGCTTGGATGCTACCCTTTACGGTTGAGAGATGAAGTAGCTGACAATGGGTTTGAATTATGGTTTCACGATAAAATAATGCAATTTTAGGCAACCCAGTCTGAAGCTTTGGTAATGGTTCTGTGGTCTTTATAGCGTGCTAGGAATGTCGTTATCTTTCAGCAGAAGGCTCTTACAGTACCTAAGATAGTGTAACAAGCATTGGGTCTACTTCATGATTTTTATGGACCTGAGAATCCTAGCTACAGATAACCTCTCGTCAGAAACTCCACCAAAGCTTGGTCTCCACCTCCATCGAGTATTGTTAAAGTCAACTCGGATGCTACAATTCAGGCGTACGGAATGTGGGATTCGGTATAGTTAGTCGAAACTCAAGTGGTGAAGTCATGGCCTCGGGACTGAAGAGGATACATAATGCTCTCTTACTGGAGGAAGCCGAAGTTGAAGCTTCTTTCTTTGCAGCACAAGGAGCAGTAGGGTTGAGGTTCAATTCTATAATTCTCGAGACTGAATATTCTGTCTCTGGTTCAGTGTATGAATAGTACTAATATCCCCTTCTCAGAGTTTGGAAACCGGGTCCTTAACCTGAAAATGCTAGCTCAATCTTTCTCTTCCTTTAGCCGTTCGCATGGTTATAGAAAGTGTAAGAAAGTAGCTCACCACCTTGCCAAAGAAGTTCTTACCAATGATGTTGAAGAGCTCAATCTTATAGAGGAAGTTCCTCTGTCTACAAACTATTTTGTTTTGATAGATTTGATTCCTTATTTTCATAATATGATTCATTTTATTCTAAATATATGTGTACTTCCTTCATCTCATATATATAGACTCACTGTCTTTTTTTTCTTGTCTCCAAATGTAGTCCTATTTTCTATTTAAAAGATCATATTGTTTAATCTTTTAATATATCAGTATTTAATATAAGTATATATATATATATATATATATATATATATATATATATATATATATATATATATATATATTATCAATTTATGCACATCATTTAATATTGGCTAAATCACTAGAAAATGCTTTCAACTTTGATGCTCTTAGCAAATTAAGTCAATACTTTTTAATTTTGCCAATTACTACCTTAATTTTATTTTTTTTGTCAATTATAACCTCCATTCAGAGTTTGTTAGTTTATTGCTTATTTGGTAGTTAATTGACCTCACACTATGCCAGCTCTCATCTATGTAGTCATTTTTTTACCATTTATCCTTACTTTTAGAATTTCTAAGTTATAAAGATTATATTGTTGAGATAATTTTCTTTCCATTTCACTATAAATTCGAAAGAATTTGCTATAATTAACAGACTCTTAGTAGATTCTCAGCGAGCAACTCACACCTTTAGCAATCTCAAGGTCCATCAAGCAAGTTTCTTCATTCCGAGAGCTACATCATTCGACCACATCTAATTAGACTTTAGCGAAGGTTAGAATTGACAACAAAAAATAAATACAAAGTATTGATTGATAAAATTAAAAAATATTTGCCAAATTTGAAAAGAAAAAATCAAAAGTTCAAATATTTTTTGGTGATTAAGTCGTTTAATATTTGTAAAGAAATTTTTAGGGAAAAAAACTAAATAAAGTATAGTTTAGCTGCATTAATTAATTTTTCTTAATTCATGTGAAAGTCAAACTAAATTTACACATGGGGCGATAAAAATAGAAAATTTATTTTTAATGGGTAATTTTAAATATAGATATAATAGAGATTTCATATTAATTACTCCTTAACCCAATGCGGTAGCTCAAGTGGCCTACGAGTGAGCTTCATGACCAAAGGTCACAGGTTTGAAATCCCAATGCAAATTTCCCTTCGGTCAGCATTTCATGACCAAAGGTCTTCGGTCTGTGGACCGTTAAACGAAATTATTAACTACTCTCTACATTTTGTTAAATTTGATAATTTTTGTCTTTTCTTGAAAATTAAGATAATGGATTAATCACCTCATTTGCAGAAAAATAAAGGCAATTGACTAAATTACCTTTTAATCCATGCTCTTTTGATCGCAAAATGTAATGCAAATATTTAAAAGAAGGTAAAGTTGAAATAAAATAATTAATATTATTTTAATTTTTAAAAGTGTTATCTAAAATGAAATAAAGAAAGTCATAAATTATCATATTTCAAAGAGAGTGATTATAAAAAAAAAAGTCAAAATATGTTGAATTAAATCTATTTGATTCAATTGTGACTCAATGATCCAATCATAATATTTTTTATCAATACAATAATAATAAGCATCATTAAATTTTGAATACGTTATTTTCAGAGTGTATTTTGTTAATATTGGAGCAATATTAAAATAATGAAAATAACCGGAGAGGCAAGAAAACATATTTTATATATATATGGATTGGCCAAAACAATTATGATCAAGAAAATTTAAATTCAAAATCTCTCACTTTTCACGGGTGATTGACTCCATATTTATCTAGTGGTATAAACATATATTGCATTGCTTTTCTATAAGGGCAATTACATCAATTTAATATTATAAAATATTATTTCCTCTATCACTAACATATTCCACTTTAAAAATAACACCATCCTAAATTTTTAAATAAAAAATGCAAGTCTTTTCAAAAAAAAAAATTAAAAACAAATATAAGTAAGAGATTAGTATATAAAACATAAATTAGAAACAAAGCATTCAACATAAACTATAATTAAACATCCGCGAACATAAATTAGAAATAAATAAATATCTAAATATAAATAAAAATAATTTTAATCAAGATACTTATGGATTATTCAATGAATTTTCATTATGAGATATTCAAAATTGTCTCATCCTTCTAATTCTATTACATCAACATCCTCAATATCTAATTGTATTACTTGTAGATAATTGAATTTAATTTTTGAACAACTCTAAATATTAAAAATAGTCTCAATAGTGCAAAGAAACTTTGATATGCATCTCTAACGTCCTTTGGATATTTTTCTTGAAGTGCACTTTCATGCTGATCATATTTGAATTATCCTTATTCTTCTTTTTCCATAATTAAAAATTCATTTTTGTTAATTAATTCATAATCAATTGGATTACAAAAAGATCCTTTTTTTTATATGTATATATGGTTACTCCTATAATTTCATTATCACTTAACCGTTTAGATATCAAATAATAAATGGAAAAATAATTTGATTTAACAGAGACAAATTACAAGGATAAAATATTAATTTTTAAAATGCAAGGACAGTAATTAATTATGACAAAATATAGAAATAAAAATATAATTTTTTCCTTATTTTATTCCAAACTTTACTCTTACTTAGATATTTGTACTAAACTTTATTTTAATTAAATGAGCATTAATTAAAGGGATAAATTAGTAAATTATCCTTATTTTTTCTAACAATTGTGATAATTCAATTATTTTAATAATTCTTGTGAAAAATAAAAAATTGATAAATTTAATGGAACAAAGAGAGTAATTAATTATTGATTGATATTGGAGACATGAATATGCATCTAATGCATATAAATATTCTTTTTTCTCTATTAATACCTTTATTCCATATTACTTGTGACATTTGAAATATTACATTTCTTAAAAAAATTATTAAACTTTTTTAAATTACAGTAAATTAAATTAACTATACTACCCTTCATTTAATATTAATTATCTAACAAAATCATTAAATTGAAATAGTAATTATTGGTCATATACAAAGAATAAACTTGAAAAAAATATTTATTAATGATTGAAACTACAAATGTGATAAATATTATGGAATAGAAATAGTAAAAATTGTTCAAATATTGAGAATGTGGACATTTTTTTTGTTTAACTCCACCGAATTGGGACGTTCAGATTTATAAATGTGGTGAAATTTGCACCATCAAAATACATTTTGTCCTTTGAAATTGCACCAACTTGAACTCATTATTTTAATTTGCAAATCTCTTGTGATCAGAAATTCCTTTATATGTGGGTTTCTGTTTATTTATTGCTAAGGAATGACTTTTGTTTGACTTATTTATATCTCATGAATTCTTTCTAACCACCCATATCAATTTATTGCTCTCGTGACACATTGGTGTGTTTCAAACAAATCTACTAATTCCATTTTCATTCCTTCTCCCTTTTCTCATTAATGCCTTTTTTGAATTTTCAGAAGAAATAAACTTCATATATTTTTACACTTAGTTATTAAATTACTAAATTACTGTACTCTAATGATTTCATTATTACTTCTATTTTTATTTTTTCTACTTTTGCTAATTAATGACTTTTTATATATTACACTTACATATTAAATTACTAAATTACTGTACCCCTAATCGTTTTATTACTACTTCTATATGAAGTAATCTTTCTTAGAATTTCTATTTTGAATTAATTGTTATTTAGAAAAGTATCATTTTCAGGGTGTGCATTAATGGGATATGTTATAAATGTTTTTTTAAAAAAACTAAGTAGTGATTTGCGAAATACAATTAGTCTGTTTTTGTCTTTTAAGAAATGAATTAAAATTTTTTTATAGTTTATTTTCGCCAGATTATAAAGTCTTTCCTTCTACATTTCACGTATTTTCATTTGATATTTTATTAAATGACGAAAATACTCCTTATATTTTTAAAAACACCCAAAGGGATTTTCTTTTTTAAATCCAAAGGATTGCTTTTGAAATAGCAGAATTACTTCTCTCTTATTATTATTATTATTATTATTATTATTATTGATTAAAAATACATAAGGGTGGATGAGTAGACCAAACCACCCAGTCTGTCAAACTTGTGACCGCTCTTGCTAAATTATGAGCAACACCATTAGCAAACCTGCGAATAAACTGAAGAAAAAGAGATTTACAGTCCTGAATAATCAAACCAAAAGCAGAGTTATCACTATAGCTAGGATCAGTAATAGCCCAAACACAAGGTTGAGCACGCATCTGACTGCTTAACCACAGTAGACCACCCTACCTTCTTTATCCAGTTTAGAGCTTCTCGTATTGCCATGGCTTCAACCACATGTACTTCATGATTTCCTGGAACTATAACTAAACAGGAATCATTAAGCTATAACTACTAAATTTTACAGTATCATCCGATTTGCCTGTTAAGGGATAAAGCACTCGTAATACATATTTATTTTATTCATGAAAATCAAACTTTCGATAATATTTATAGAAAAATATCTAATTAATTTTTTTACTTTTTCAATACGATTGAAATCGAATGCCCAAAATCAAAGTGTTCAAATCGAATGCACTAAATCGGATGCCCTTTTAATGTGATCAACCACTTTTTTTGAAGGTATGTTATTTTAATAGTTAAAATAGAAAATGAAGGTGATGATGCATGGACGAGCATCAAAGAAAAATGTAGAAATGTAGAATTAAATGCTAGTAGGCCCTGTGGACCATACTGGCGTCAGCAAAACATCTGTCATGGGGTCCATTGTTGCTATCATGGGCTTGAGAGGAAATGCAAGTTGGCTATCATCTGTCATCAATTGACCCAAAATCAACAACTTCCAAGCTCTAAATTTTTTTTATTTTTTAATTTCTTGAAAAAAAAAGGTCAAACAAAGAAACCTCCAAAACAAACAAGAAAGTCTTCTTTTTTTTAATAAGACAAGAAAGTCTATTGAATACTAAGTCAAGTGTCCTTCTTTACTCTATGGCAGTCCAAACCAGCAATGGTTGAAAACTTCTTTTCTATGCTCTTTTTCTTGTAGTTGCTGCCACTTAATAATTATAATTAAATTAAGTCAAAAAAACCCTTTTGGATTAGGTGATAAACATGGGTCTTTATCTTTGAGTTATAATGGGTCTTTTTCTGTTTTTAAATAAGAAAAGTAATTCCATAATTAAACTCCTAAAATTTTACTTTACATATTAAATTAATTTTTAAATTGAAAAAGAGAACGAGAAAATGTACTTAATAAAAGATAAATAAATAAAGTATAAATGGAAAAAAAAGAATGCAATCAAAAATACAATCACTAAAAATAAAACTAAATCAATAATTTTTTATGGAAAAAGAGTAAATTATTTTGTAAAAAACATTTCTAAAAACTTTGTTAATATAATTGAAAAAAAATACTAATATTTTATAAATTAAAGTTAAAATCTCTAAAATTGTTATTGTAAATATAAAACAGTATGTAATATTATCAAAATCTACGATTATGCAAATATAATAAATCAATTATAATTGAAGGCATTATTAGACTAAAATGATAAAATTGGAGGTCAAATTTATGCTTTTTGGTCATTTTCTAGGTATCTATCATAATTTATTGCTTTATCATTATTGTACATATTTAAAAAAAAAAAAAAAAAAAAAAACATATTCCGTCCGTTCAAAAAATAGTATACTTTCTATTTTTACACCTATTAAGAAATAGCAATCGTTATAATTAAAGGACAATTTTATTCATATAACTTTTCTATTATATCTATTTTAAATAACACGTGAGTAATTATTATATTAGAATAATAAATAAGAATTAATGTGAAAAAAAGATAAAATTTAATAAATGTATAATAGACAATTTAAAAATTAACCATAATTTAAAAAAGTAAAGTAAATTATATTTTGAGATGAACTAAAAAGAAAAAATAAAATATCTTTTTCAGATGAGAGAATATTTTATTTGATTATATAAATTAAGTACTTATATTTTCATTTAATATAATGTTAAAGACTATGTTATGAGATTAATGATTGATGGAGTATTTATTGTACCATAATGATTACTTTAGCCACTATAATTCCCATTATTTAAAATTTTTATGATGATGATTTATTTTACTTTATCATCATTACATGCATTTACTTTCACCCTTTTTCCCTAACTACCATATCAATAATTACCAATATTGCAACTATGGCAGCCATACATACATACATACTTACCATCAGATACTTCCAAGAAAAAACCATTCCTAAATTAATAAAATTATTTGTTTTTAAAGTGAAATCAACAGATTTCAATTTATTTTCATAATTAAGTGAGAAAATTAATTAATTGGCTGATAGTTCCATTCAAATTTCAGAACATTGATTGAAATAAATGATAAAAATCTCCAAAAAAGAGGAATTGAAAAAGTACTTATGTTCATAGGTTTAATAATAAATATTGTCAGATACATGAATTCATATCAAAATATTTAATGTTAGTGAAGACTGACCTTAAATGCATAATTTTTTCATAGTATAGAAATGATTTATTATGAAACTAATTGAATATTCTATGTTTCATTTAGTTAGTTGGAGACAACAACTTTCTTAATAACACTAGGGCTTTAATGAAGAAAGGGATTCTTTTTTTATTTTTTATTTTCCTTATTTCAGTCATTAAATGTTTCTACTTAATTATAAAGCCTTAGAGTGAATGCTACTTGCCTTATTATTTTCAGAATTAATGCAAATTTTCAATATTTTTTTTATATGTGATTATGCAGTTAAAAATAAGTTTAACAACTCCTATTAGAATATATATATTAAGATATGCATAAAAGTTTATGCAGTACAATACAATCAAATGTATTATAGTTCATCGTTGGTAAAATTATATTAAATGCAACGCTCCGTTTAATAAATAAATTTTTTCAATTTGGAATAAATTTAACATTGAAAATTTATTTGTTTTTATTTTTTAAGATACCCTTTGACATAGTAACTAGAAAGATGATTTGCCATTATATAGATTGGATAGGAGGATCTAATGGTATATGTCAATTGACATGTGATGCCACCTAAAATACCAAATCCAAGCAAATAAATAAATAACATCATTGATTAGAAGCTTGGAGATAAACTAACTGAACTTGGGCTTGAGTTGGAAATTAGGGCCCAACCAACTATGGCGGCCTTAGCTTGAATACACCATCCTGGACTGGATGACCCTGCAAGTTGGGCTTAGATCCAAGCGTATCTTTTCGTCTCATTTGGATAATTTGCCTGCCTTTTATACTTTTTTTGCTTCTTTTTTTTTTTTTTTTTTAAGAAAAAAAAACTGTCCCATTTATAAATTTGAATTAGTACGCTAAGAAAACAGTGGATTGCTGTAAGGATATGAGTACTTTTTTTCTATGTTTATTAGTAATTATTTTTGTTGGTCCTTTGTTCTGGTAGATTGATGATTGATGGTTGTCTGAGGAATGTCTACCTGTGTTGATTCATAATGTTGTTTGAATGGAGGAATGCAGCTCAACTGTTGCTTTAGGCTTTTTCTTTTTCTTTTTTTATCCACCAAGAGAGTAAGAACTCGCTTAGACTGTCTAAAATAAGCTACTCTTAAAATATCACAAGTGAGCCTAAGAATAATGTCAATCACAGAATTATTGAAATATGGATGCAAATTTTGACATCCAATCAGCACAAAAGTTCGTCTCTCGATAGATGGAGATTAATAAATTACATATTAAATTTGGATAAAAAAAAGTAACCGTTACGTTCTTTTTATATAGAAAATATTTAAAATTTTATTGAAAATTGAAACATAATTTAAAACATGCATTGATATTAAATGAGGAATAAATGATATATAAAAAAAGTTTATTAAATTACTTTTTTAATCTTGCAAAAAAAATTAATTATTCCTTTATGCTTCATTTGTGTCAAAATATAAGTCGTTTTTACGTGTTATTTTGTTCCAAAATATAAGGAATTTTGAATATTTTTAAGAAATAGTAAATGATGTTTTTTCAAAATTATCTTTATTTATATTAAATACAATAACTATCTTCACAAATAATTTTTGATTTGAGATAGATATAATTTGATCGAATTATCTTTAATTTTATTATAATTTAAAACAATTAATTACTTATTTAATTTGCGTATAAAAATACAAATTACATTTTGAGATAGAACGAGTAAAAGTAATGGAAGGAGTACGAAAGACCAAAGATCCAAAAGCAAACGAGATTATCGATGCGTATGTTTATCTTATCAATTAACCAAATCCATTTCACATTGGCTTTCATCTCCGAGACACTGGTGGCCCTCTCAGAAATTCCTACATCCAACGTTTCTATTATCACACTTTCATATCATATGATGTAACCGTCCATAATGCATGCATGCATGCTTGCTGTTTGTTTATTTATTTTGGCCTAATGCTTGAGCGTGTCTGTTCGTGTATCCAATGCAGATTGAGGATTTTTTTAAAGAAAAAGTCAGTCTCTCTCGCATCACAGACATTTCTATTTCATTAACTCAAGTCATAATGACATGCTTGCGTACAACTCATGACAGGTTCCTGAGTCAAAATATATTCGATACCTTCCTGAAGTATAGAAATTTGTTTCCAACGATAAAAGTCAGGTTCTCTAATTTTCAAAACCTGTCTTAATCATTTAATCTTAATCTGTCTCAAAGAAACCAAGATTAAAATCTTTGGTTTTGAAATTAACCGGCGCATGTGAATGTGGCTTTTAGGTGCTTGCCGACAAAGAAAGGGAAAATACGGTCTTTTGTTTCTTCTTCTATTTCAGGGTTTCCAACAATTATTACGCCACTATTAACTCATATTAACAACAATTGTTTTTGCAGGCAGGCTCCGGTATAATTTAAACAATAGTATAATCTATCCACTTTAAGTTATGTTTGGTTGGATATAATGTAATATAATATAATAAAAAATGTAATGTAATGAAAAATATAATGGAATGAAATGTAATTAGGATATCATTATTTTGTTTAATAATATAATTGATAAAATTTATGAAATGATAATGGTAGTGGCGATGGTTGAGGCGGCAGTGAGGATGGTAAAGTGGTGATGATAGTAGTTGAGGCGGTGGCAGTGGTGGAACAATGATGGCGGTACGAGTGGTGGAGCGGTGGTGATAGTCGAGTAGTGGTGGCGGTGGTTGTGGTAGTGGTTAAGCGGTGTTAGTAGTGGTGGAGCGATGATGGTAGTTGTAGTGGTGAGGTGGTAAATAGTAAAGTTTTCATTAGGGTAATTTAATATAATTGATATTACATGTGCTTTATGTAATGAGCAATGTATATGTTTTTTATATAATGAATATTACATTAAATTAGATAATGAAGATTATAAATATAATCTCAATTACATTACATTGTTCGAAAAAAGTCCAATCAAACAATGTAATTAGTTATGTAATGTAATTTTCATTCTATTACATGGTTGATTGCATCATTCCAAACATGACTTTAGGTTTTGATAATTTTTCTTGCAGTAATAGACAAATAATGTTGTTTATATTAAATTTTAGATTTATTTTCTTTCTTTCTTTTTTCTTCTTTTTCTTATTCTCGTTCTTCATTTTTTCTTTTTCTTCCATTTTTACTTAGTTATGCTTTTTATCGATTTCTTTATTTAGTTTAGTTATTAATGTTTAATCAGTATAATTATTAAAATGCAATTAGTTTATTAATTTAAAATAAAAATAAAAATAAAACTATGATAAAATAGAGATAAAATGTGGGCAAATTTATTTTTATTTCTAGTACTAATTACCAATCAAATACAAAATAATGACTGACTAAAATTTTAATATTTTAATTCATATAAATAAATTAACCGCTAGATATCGAGAGACTGCCGACAAAAGTTACTGATATAATCTCAATAAATTATCAACAAAAATAATTAGCAATAGAATTTTAAAACATTTGAAAACAAAATTATTAAAATATATTTGATATTTAAATAAATTAAAATATTTTAGTTTTATCTGTGTGTATATAATCGGAATATTCAAGCATGACAAACTGGTTGGTGCTCTAACATTATCGGACTAACGATCGATATCTAAGGTTGAGTTTCGTGGAAGCTACCCTAACATTATTGGACTTTTTTTATTATTATTTTTTTTTTACATCCAAAAAGGGCAAAGGGGGAAAATGAAAAGTCAATGTCGACAAACTTCGGCAAAGATGGTTGCCAGTGTCAGCAGTATGAGAACGAAGTGAAATTAGTTGAAAGTGCGCAGAAACAACATCAGAAATTTGACTTTTCTTTTCTTTTTGGATAGTAGGAAGTCAATTTCACTGCTGCATGAGCTTCTTAGTCTTCAAATGCAAAAGTGGCTGGTCACTTGAAATAAATGATTTCTGAGTTTGATACAGGGACTTGTGTATTGAAAAGATTCACTCGATAGAGATTCTCATTTTAGCATCTGATAGTATCTGGAGGAAACTAACATTCACATTTCACACAAAGGACTTTATATAAAAAAGAAAAAAAGGCAGCTTTTTTCTTTAAAAATTTTTTTTTTTTTTTCATTTTTATTTCTTTTCACACTGACTTCAAGTCCAAGTGCATAGAAAACAACTGAGCATATATATATATAAAGACACCAAAGTCATGGACACATAGTGGCTGCCAATGCTATATGCATACTCAAGGGACACATGATTATCAGAAAATGTTATTTTTTCTTGGTGCCTTACAATTGGCAGACCGTACACTAGCCTACTCTTATAATTAAAATAAGCACTCAGCAGAAATTTACCAAAAATGAAAATCAATTAGTTTGTATTCGATCGATCACTCATTCCTCGACGTGAGAAGCAAACAAAGAGTGTAACAGTAAAATTTACGAGAACAGTGTCATAATAATCTTAATGCAACAAAAAACAGATTTGATTGATTTTGTTTCCTCAAAGATGTTATTATTTCTTGGTATATAGCTGTAGCTAAATGACAATGGTATGCCAACTATATGTGCTGCTTCTAAACTTTAATTTCTGAGCCAAGATGCAGAAAATGGCCTGTAAAAGCAAGCTGATCATGCAGGCATCTTCTGATTTAAATCAATCTCATCAAAATTATGAAGAAGATTGTATATATTTGGCAATGCACTTAGTTTGGCAATTTCTGGACAATGTCTAACAGTACTTATGCTTGTTTCAAAACTATCACATCATATAATAGCATGTGAAAACAAGAATGAATTCAATTAACTGGAAAAGAAATTGAAGAGACTACTGGTTTGGTTTGATTACATGCAAGCTTGAAGTTGGGGCTGAAAATTCATATATGGAGCCGGTTTTGGTTTGACCAAATGAGAATATGAAGTGGGTTTAACTTTCTCTCGACGGCCAATAATTGTAATTAATATTACTATTTCTTAGAAGTTTATGGCTGTCTAATTGCATATCAATAATTCACTTTGAGGCTTTGTTCGTTCAAGTCAATCTTTCTTTATGGGTTGTATTGCTCTTTCAAATAATTAAGAGCCAGAAAATAATATTTTGAATGTCTTTTGGCCATTTCTCTTTAAACATAGGATTGATTAGTCGTAAAAAGTCTTTAGAAATAATCCCATGTTTTACCCTAATAATAATAACTAGGTTTGATGTTAGTAGGGAATAAAACATCAATAATAATTTGCTCATATCCTTTCAATATAAAGACTAATCGGATTTTAGAGATAATTACCCTTTTTATAAATCAAACTCCTAATTTTATAAAAATTGTTCATTGAACCTAAATATATTTTATCTGAATCATTTATCTTTCTTTAACCATTTGTAATTTCCTTAATTTAAAATCTTGACTTTGCCCTTCATGTTTCTAATTGCATTACATTTATTTAAGAGTGTGTAACTTCAAAATTAATTAGAAAAGAGACTTAATCTCAATGTGTATAAATTGAATTGACACTACTCCAAACCGTATGTAGAAAGAGACCAGCAAGCTAAGAAAAAAATGATTTTATAATTAATTAACGTTTGAACGGGTGGCAATCTCCCATGTGCTACTTGAAGAATTCAAATTACTTTCCTTCAACACTTGAATTTTTTCTGCTATTAGGTGACAGGTCAGTTTGGCTCCATAAATTTGCCACGTAGGCACGTAGAGCCAAAGCCATTATTTAAAGCAGATTAGAAGAAAGTAGGCCGCGCGTACGCCAAGCCCCAATGAAGGCTAACTAACGGTATGTATATATAATTTTTAATATACTAATTTTTTAAAACGTTCAACGCTACATATCTATTATTTATACTCATTATATAATTTATTTTTTTATTTTAAAAATTTATTATATATAACAATTATATTGAAATTGATATTATAGTTATAAAATAAATTAAAATATATTATAAAACTATTTATAGACATTATATATCTAATTAAAAATATTACAACAACCAATCATTAATATTGTGTAAAGTTTGTGAAATAAATATCATTTTTACTTATTAATAGTTTAAATATTTTTAATATCACTGCAAGTGTAACATTGTAACGATAATTAAAAAAGATATTTAATCATATATTATAAATATAATAATACAGAAAATATAATAATAAAGATTACTAAATTCAATGTTATAGTAAGTTCTAATTTTTCCAACTTCTATTAGAGGTAATGTTGAGATTATTTGATTAAATGATTAAGTATTATATGACTGGATTAGATATTATGTGATTCTTGTGTATGACCGTTTTTATAATTGTTTTGTTTATGATTTATTGTATCATAATGCAGAGCATCAAGAAATCCGAGTGTCTCCTAAAGCTCGAGTCAACAGATAAAAGAACTCAGGTCCATCTTGATTTCATAAGGCAGGAAGAAAAATATTTTATATGTATTTTTCAATTTATAACTTTAAAAAGAAATAAAGAAATATGAGGATATTAAATTATAATAAAAATAAATAACAACTATTCTATTAATTTATAAATAGAGAGAGTTAATACTTACCACAAGAAGAAAACACGATCGCAAATTTAATAATTTTAATTCAAAATAGCAAAAACAACAAATTATTGATAGCGAAAAATAATCAAAACTAAACATCTATATATAATGGTATGATAGAACAAATTTCTAATCAGAATCGTATTAAAGAATAAATTTCTAATTAGAATAAGATTAGATTAAAATTATTATAATAATAATTAGAATAGAAAAATAAACACAACATGGTCCCAACTTAGATATTAAGATTAAATCGTCCTTAATAATATTTTTTATCAATTAAAATACGTAAGGTATTTTGAAAACTAATGTTCCTCCTCATTCGTATTTTTATATATATTATAGATCGATTCTTTTTCAATTTTAAATTTTATTATAATTAGGGAAAGCTACGTGTAATGCGTAGTTTATTTTTCAATGGACTTGGAATTGCAAAGAGAAAAGGATTCCTACCTAAAAAAGTTGATTTGAATTCTAAATGACCGGAAAATTTTAAAATTGAATCTTGATAATATAATATCAACACGAAATTCGCCATCAAACCTCAATGTAAATCACCATCTTTTCGACAATATGTTATTTCAAGGAAAACGGAAACTGGATTTTATTTCCTCTAATTCACAATTTTGAACTATTCTTATGCGAACTAGTCGTCTACAGTCAACTGAATAGAATATCAAATCTCTGTTTAATATCCTCATCAATGATTTGCAAGCCTACTGTAGTTTACATTGCTTCATAAAAAAAGGCATAAGATCAAAGCAGGTACAGTTGGATAGCAATGAAATTATCAGTCAATGGTCCAGAGCTGCATTGAAATAGGGGCCCCTAAGAGCAACCCAAAGAGCAATCTTTAGACATGGCTTCCCACTGCAACAAAACACAAGAACAAATGCTACAAGTAATTACACGTGTGGTTTGCCTATGACAAAAACTGCCAGCTAATTATTGAAATAAATAAGAATATCAAAGCTGCAATGTTGAGTCTGCAATCTCCCGATCTTCACTTGAAAATGTTACACAACTGCTAAAATGAGAAAATAATTAGGCGTAACAGCACATATCACTATACTTCAACGCTCCTAATCTCGAGTATATTAATGCATGCTTTCCATCTCAGAAACTTAAATGAATTTAACGAATTTTTTTTTAAAAAAACTTGAAGAACTCAACGGAATTAGTGTGTCACAGATATAAAAGAAAAAAGATATAGATAAATTATTTGAGCTCTTGAATTGAAATTTTAAAATATTATTCTGTTGTAGATAATAGATAAAATTTTATGATTAATCCAATTAAATTATAATAAAAATTAAAAAAATTATAAGAAAAAAAGAAAATAAATGTTAACAAAATGTATTAAAAATTAGAAAATTTATAAAAAAAGGGGAAAAAGGAAATGGCGAAAGCACACCGCGCGGACTCAACTTTCTAAAATTTTTTTTTATTTCAGGATTATATATATATATATATATATGAATATTTCACTTTAATTTAATTTTTATATTATTTTTATTCTGAATTTTAATTTTTTTTATAATTTAATTCCAATTTGACCTTTGTATCAACGAGGGAGATCAGATTAATAGTAAGGACAATCTCTATTATTATTTTTAATATTTTTAAATTCTTTTTTATTGAAAATGAATAATATTTAAAAATTAATTATTTGATATATGAACTCTTTTTTTTAAATTAGAATATAATTATTATTATGGTTTAATTTTAATGTAAATTTTAAAATAATTATAAAATCTAAAATAAAACAACTATCAATTTATTTAACTCCTAAACTATTAGAAATTATAATACTTTTTTATCAAAATGGAATATAATAAATTAATATTTAAATTTTATTTAGTATTATGTTTTTTTAAAAAAAACATTCATGTATAAGAAATTAATTTTTAAATGTTATTTATTATCTATTAAAGAAACAATATAATCGTATTAAAAATAATAATAGAGATGGTTCATACTATAATCCAAATTCATTCATTCACACAAATGTATTAAGTTAATCTAAGTCTAAGATCAAGAGTGAATTTATTTTTTTACTTACAATTGAAGTTCTAATTATAATTTATAGTGCTATTGTAACAAAATATCAAAGTTCATGATGAAATTGATATAAAATTCAAATTGAAGTAAAATTATAATAAAAAATTAAAGTTCAGGGTGAAATTAATATAAAAATTAAATTAAAATAAAATTGCAACAAAACTTAAAGTTGAGAGGTGAAACGATATATTAAGTCTTTCTTTTTTTTTTTTATAAAAATCACTTGCCTAAACTGCTATGGACTAAACCAATTATGGTGAGAATTTTTTTAAAAGTGTTTTGACTTTTTTTTTTCTAAATGTACGGACATAAACACCCTCATTCCAATGAAAAACTTTATCTCATTAGTTTAATTCACAAGTGGGACCATGAATTCAATTTAAGTAAAAAAAATTTTTAATAGAGAAAAGAAAATAAAGGAGGAAATAAAAGAAAAATGATTCATTTATCTTTTCACCTCTTATTTGGATAAAAATAAATAGTTTAATACATAAAATTGCCTACGAAGTTGTAATTTTTAATAATAAGTACTTGCATCTTAGAGTTAATAATTCTTAGACATTCATTATGCACATATTTATTAATAATGAAAATTATAACTTCAGAGTCTATCAACAACTTTAGGATAATACAAAGATAAAATTTTAAATTTCAAAATCAATTTTATGTATTAAGTTAAAATAAACTTATTTTTTTAAATAAGAAAAAAGAAATCAATTAGCATAATTTCTCAAAATTAACATATCTTTTTCCTTCTTTTCTCTACTTTATGTCCAAAGATTATTTTCCATATCTCTCTTTTCCTTATCTATTTTCCTTCAATTTCCCAAATTTAGATTTTACCTTTTGTTTTATAGACTAATTTTCTTTGCTTCCCTACTTTTTAACTTTTCCAAACAATGAGTCTAAGATTTTTTTATTAAATTTATTATTTTTTGATATTATAATTGAATTGTAAATATATAAAATTGTCCTAATGCTCAAAGTTCAACTCAGGAAAAATTTATTCCAATTCGTTGAATATATTTATAGGGTAAATCGAAATTCAATTACTCTCTTCATTTCATAATTTTTAATTGATTTGACTTGCACATAGATTAAGAAAATTTAGTTAATATAATTAAACTATAATTTTTACTTTGTTTTTCACTAATATAACCTTATTTTAATATGCATTAAAATTAAATTATCCATGTTAAAATACATTTGAAATTACATTATGTTAATATCTATTAAAATTAAATAATGCATATTAAAATATTTTTAAAATTAATTAAATATTTAATTAAACAGAGTTTTTTTTAGAAAATTAAATATTAATATCTTAATTTTATTTATATCATAATTTATTTAAAAAATAAGGATAAAAAAATGTAAGACTAAAATTATGGGATGGAAAGAATATATTTTTAACAAATTGATCCGACTTCAAAAGAATTTTACTGTCTTAATAACAATTTCATATTGCAATTTCAATGGCAAGCCCAGAATAAGATGGGAAGGCCCATTCAAAAAGGCCCAAGTTGAGACTTGGCAAATATAGTACATACTGTCACAATCCCAAAGCTAAACCTGAAGTAATTGCACTTGCAGGTCCCATCCCATGTTATGGACCCAAGATCATTGAAGTAGTTCAGTTCAGACTCAGACTGTGTCTGTGACTCTTATTGCTAAATTAGTAGTCCAAACAATATAAAAATTTTTCTATTCTGTTTAATTTCATTTCAATTTACTCATTAATTGTGTTTGGTTGTAAGGAAAAGTCCTGCCAAAGAAAATGGCCACCCAAATTACCATTTTGAACCACAAAGGTCAACCCTACACCTCTCCTTTTCCATTTCTTTTTTCTTTTTCTTCTTGCACGTTCTCTCTCTCTCTCTCTCTCTCTCTCTCTCTCTCCAAGTCTTGGTTTCATGTAGCAACTGCTAATTTAACTTCCACAACTCCTCTGGCCCCACATCACAAACCAAGATTCTACGTTATGGGTACCCTTTTCTTTACATTATGCTTCATCAACAACTCCCTCTTTCTACTATTATATATATATTTTTAATAATTACGCTCATATCAAAATTCATAATAATAATAAAATTTCTTATTTCATCTTCCCACATAAAAAAAAAAAATGTTTGTCAACATTAAGTGTATATCCATCACATATCCAATTAACAATTGATTATCACAATGTATAGGTTCTGGTTCAGCAACGCAGTCTGGGTATGTCTGAAGAATTTTTAAATTCAATTCTCATTAAATACACCGATAGAGAGAGACGAAAAGTCTTAACTGTAGCTAAATTTTAAAATGGATTAGGCGGTCATAGGTAATAAGGTATGATGGTTTAAAAAAAATTGATTATCATATAAAAAAATTGTGATTCTTTGTTGTCTTTCTTTTTTTAAAAAACCTATAATCATTATTAAATTTAATGTGTGTATATTTAACTTAATATAAATAAATCTTTTGAAAAATCATAAGAGATGATGCAACGTACTTAAACTATATCAATGCATTGAATAATTTCTATAAACTCCAAGTTTTTCCTTTTTTTTAATTATTTTAATTAGGTTATAAAATAAAAATAATTTAGTGCATTCCACAATTACAATCATAGAGGATATATCAGAAATTATGAGAAATATAAAATTATAAGAAAAGATATATACTCAGATCAGAATAATAACTCCCAACTCACAACTATAAATATGACTTCAGTATAACCAACCCAACGTTCATTGATATAAAATTCCTCTCTTGAAAAAAGCATTTTAGCTTTGACACATCAACACTTATCACCACATCTATATATAGAGAGAGAAAAGGAGAAGGAGAAAGAGAAACAGATTTGGTAATGGAGGGCTCTTCCTCTATGAATAACTCATCAATGAGTAGAGGTGTTGTTTCTAATATTATTAATAATAATAATAATTCTACTGAAGAAGAGAGTGGATGGACAGCTTATTTTGAAGATTTCTCTAACCATAGAGAAGAAGAACGAGAAGAAGATAGTTTCTGTAATTCCGGTTTTTTTGGTAGCTCTTCTATGGTTTCTGATGCTGCTTCTTTTCCTGCATGGAAATCATCATCACCATCAAATCATCATCATAATTACAACAACCATGTTGTTTTTGCTTCTTGCTCTTCTATTGAACCATCTACAAAACTACCCAACAAGTTAAATTTCAAGAAAACCAGCAGAGCTAAAGGAATTTCTCTTCATGATGATTCCTTAGAGGATACTGCTAGTTCTCCTGTTAATAGTCCAAAGGTAAATTAATTTCTTAAATTTTTCTTTATATTAATTTCCAAATTTCATGATTAACTCTTTCTTTCCTTTTGTATTTTCATTATTTAGGTTAGTTACTTTGGACCGACATCTGATCACATAAATCCCAGAAAGCCAAATGACCATTTTAATAGCTCTCTGGTATGTACATATACAGTATGATTCTCTTTTACATAGATTGTTCTGTTGTTCTTTAAAAAAAAAAAAAAGTTTATTTATGGATAATTTTCTTTATGTAGGGTAGAGGAGAGATCTTAGAGCATTATGAGCAAGAACTGGAAACAGAAAACGAAAGACGTGAAATGAATTGCAGTAGCAGTAGTAATAATAATCACCGCACAGACTTGAAGAAGAGAGGGCTGTGTCTAGTTCCTTTGTCCATGTTAGTTAATTACCTTGGTTAATTAAGTAATTAATCTCTCTCTCTCTCTCTCTCTTCCTTGATTTCTGTTACATATATGCTTTCTTGAAGAAAAAACTTAGAAGAACGTATTTATAAGAGCAGATATAAATGCATAAGATGTGTAATAATACTACAGTACCAATCCCAATCTCTTCATATGTTCAGATCTTCAATATGTTGTTGTATATATTTCCATAGGAAGAGAATAAGACAATATTTGGCAAGTCATGTGAACATCATTTTCAATTGGCTTTGGCTGGTAACTTAATAAAACAATACAAGAAGAAGAAGAAGAAGAAGAAGAAGTAACACAGTAACTATGTAAAGAGAAAAAAAAAAAAAAAGAAGGTTTATAAAATTACTTGTTGAGTGAGTATATATGTTAGGAATAAAATCTAATTGACAAATGACCTTTTGATAACACTGTGTATTTTGTTTTACAAGGAAAAAGAAAACTCATCAAGTGGGAGTGGGAGCTGATTTGATCCTTCCCATAAGAGGATAGGTTTCGTACTTAAATGCAAGTGGCAGTCCAAATTTTGTATATATAGTTATTATAGTTATATTCCTCATCTGCTGTTAGCTTCAGATGTCTGAATTAATTAAAATTAATTATCAATCTCATAATTAAGGCGAAGAAAACAAATATTTTTTAGACTCCCGTTTGGAAAAATTATAGGGGTAAATTTGTCTCATAATTAAGATAAAAAATTATATAAAAAAAGAAAAATTACAAATTTTAAACCACATTAGTCTTTTGCTAAATAATATGTGAAATTCTAGGGAAAAAAAACAATATAAATGGAAAACATTGTCTTTTAATTGTATAATCCATTTAGATTTCGACCTACCATAGAAAAAAAATACTTACATGGAAGGAATAAGGTTGTTGTAATAGTAATAATTTCAATTGTATTTTTATCCCCACTCGTTTCTGGGAAAATGTGCTTCGAGGTACAAACAAGTGATTTTAATAATTTTTCCTTCATTTGGAGAAAAATTTAATTATGGGTCCCATATAATTACTTTTTCTTTTTTTTATTTACTTTCCTCTTTTTATTTTTCCTCCAACTTGCCATCCATTCAAACATAATGTGAAGTAATATTTAGTAAAGTATTAAAATTTTTTAATGTAAATTTTAAGTGATGGAAATTTTAAATTTCAAAAATAATTTAAAATATAATGATTTACGATATGTGATATGATTAAATTTTAAATTAAAAATTTTGATTTACTATTTGAATAAATAGATAATATCAAACTGCATATCCAATTATAAATGCATATACGGCTTGACAATTAATCAAAATTTGAATTCTCCCTTCTACAATGCTAAAAAAAAATATCAAATTAATTTTTAAAATTAATTTCAGTAAAACTAAGTATATTATGTAATTTTTATATCTCCATCAATTTTAAATATGAGAATATTATTTGATAATGGAGATTATCTTTTCTATAAGTATTTTTATTTTTTTAAAATTTTATGATCCAATCAGGTTGTAGAGTTGGTGTGTGGAAGAAACAGTGGAATCTTTTATTAATGAGACAATGTGGGAAGCAAAAGTTTACAATAAATTGATTTGGCAAATAAGTAGGCGGCAGCAGGGTGCTTACGGCACCTACAGCTACAGTCTACAGCCAGAATGCTGTTGAGGTGGCATTCAGTACTGATGCTGTGGCTTGCAGCTATGGGTTCGACATGCGAATACTAATAATATTTACTGTTTATTAGGTAGTGTTTCACATAATTCCTTCATCAACGGGTTAAGTCGTACCCTCAAGTATTTTATTACTCTGTTACAATGTCACCGTGCCGACGCTCGCCGTTTCGGTCCCTTCCAACTTTTTAATGAATAAAAAATTTTAAATCTCTATTGATTGAAATAATTAATTTTTTATTTTATTGTATTAAAAATTTTAAAAAATTGTTGGGTGTTAAAAGAATTCTCTTCCATTAGGAATCTAGGAATTGAAAGAATTGATTCTCTCTTCCTCTTTCTTTTTCCCTTGAATACGGGAAATTACAAAATAGGGTAACAGCTACCAAACAACACCATTTTTTCTGCACACATACATTATTTTTATTTTATTTTATTAACTGACCCACCTCATAAAATAAAAAAAAGGAGGTGATGTAGCTAATTTTCAAACCATTTATTTAATAAAATAATAGAAGAACATTATTCAAGTGGGAGTGAGAATCAGAAACAGAATCCTGAAGGGATGTAAGTTCCTTTGTACCCTGAAAATTAGATTGATAGGTTTAAATATTAATTTGATATCTCCTACCTCTTCTTCCTATTGCAGGCCATTCATTTAAATTATTCAGAAAGAGCTGCAACCAAAAGACCCCTCCATGTGCTTATGCATTAAAGGCAGGAGCCATGCTCTACAGATCAACACCACACACCATTCTTAATCATCTTTCAGCTCAAAATGTCTTTTCCTTTCACAAATTTTTCTTTTTCTTTTTTTTTTTAATTTTACAAACAGGGCCAAAACCCACCAAAAAACTAATTAACCACATAAAGTATCATGCAAAACATTATCAGCGTATGAATTGAATTGAATTAAATTTATACTCAGTTCCTTTTAATTTTAGCTCGAGTGACTCAAATCAAATTAAATCGTCATAAATACTCGAATCATATCAATTGTTTATTAAATGACCAAGTAATAAAGATTCATTACTTTTAGAGTAAATTATAATTTTATCCTTATATTTTGATTAATTAACTATGCAGCGATTGCCTTTTTAATAATACATTTACATCCGTTAGGTTTACTTATATTGGATTCATAAGTCATTCCTTTCAAATTTTTTTACCTTTTGCCATTAAATATCTCAAAAGGATAAAAATACAAGTTATATATTAATAATGTGTATTTTTTTTTACATATTGGAGAAGGGGATTCAAATCTGGATCAATTACTAGATCGTATATACATTTACCACTAGGCTATGGCTTGGGGTAAAATGTAATATTTAGTTCAATTGCAATTTCTATCATTTAAAAACTTTTAAACTTATATTATAACAACATTATGGTATTATGGCATTATATATAAAATTATTAGAACCTAAACAATTAACGTTCATTTGATCAATAATAATTATTATCATTCAAGAATATTGTAATGAATACTATATATTTATATAGTTCAGATTTATTATTAAAGAGAGAATTGGCAAATACCCTCCATTAAATGTTTGCATGAACAAGTACATTGTAACTTGTAAGCATCCGAATGACTTTTACGTACAATAGATTATTGCAAGAAACCTTAGTAATTGACTATCAAGAATTTTATTTATTTGAGTAATTTTTCAGTTCTCATTTATATTTTAAAAAATTTACATGTAATATAAATTAAACGTTTTGTTTTATTATGTGGTTATCAATTTAGTTATTAATTTTTCAATGTTATATTTTAAAATTTAATACTATATAGATAGCATAAAGGTTAAGATTTTGATACGTTCCTACTTGGAAAACATTTATGGTCTTGGTATCCTTTTTGCTTTCCCTTCTTTCTTTTGGCTTCTTCTTGTTGCTCCTTTTATGCTCTTTCGCTTATTACCTGTTAATTTACTTGCGGTTCCTAATCTGAACATAGAAACACGAATACAAAGATAATGTTCAATTCAGTAGTACTTGTAGACACTCTTTTTGGAACTCTAGTTGTATGGTAGCATTTTGAAAACTCCTACAGATTGTGGACGGTCCATAGCATGACTTCTTTTTCTATAAATTTACTGTCAATATGAATATATTCAATTGTCGTAGACTAGAAACATCAACTTAAACCATCCAATTGAAGCATAAATCTACTTTATAAAGTACTTTGCATGTAAAAGTTTTAGGTCAATATCATATAAAGTCATGTGACAAAATATAGGAAGAGAAAGACTGTTGATGAAAATGCTATAAATTTTGTTGTATACTGAAAATAAAATGTCACTAATCTTTGATCTTTTTTTTTTTTAAATTCATTGGAGGCCGAAATAACATTATATACTACATAACATACAGAGAGTTGCTATATACTTTGTTCACCAGATTGGTAAAAACAATTATGATCAAGAGGATTCAAACTCAAGACCTTTCACTTATTATATAAGTGAGAAGACCAACCAGACGACCAACTGATGAATTATTGTTAGGAAAGATACATCCATAATACATGTATGTCCAATTGATTGGTTAAGAATTAATTATCATCCAAATTTAAAGAAGATAAAATGCTTTGAACAAATGGCTTTAAAAGGATTAAGGGATATGAAGTTAGGTAATCAATCAATTATCTAACTTAACAACCACTAATATATGGGATGTGATTTAAGTTTTGGAAGAGGTAGATCACATGTCCAACAACCTATATATAACTACAAATTAACAATACATCAATCAATAATTGACCCTCTTCTTTTCCTCATCTAGCAAAGAGTATACGTATCCACATGTATTTGTATAATACCTATAAAAATTTGTATAATACCTATACAAATTAAACTTTTATTTTTTTATATAATAGGAATTGAACTTTCGAGCATCCAACTTGTATTATTACCCTTATGAGAATTGAGGTTTCTTAACTCTCAACCAACTTCTTGTTGGTTAAAAAGTTTTATTTTTATTTGGACATGAAACATGATGAAAATAATAATAATAATTAAATTAAATTGATTATATAATAAAATATTTTATTGCAATAATATGTATTAAGATGAATCTAATATGTAATTGAATTAAATAATGTTTTTAGATAAAATAAGTTAATTACTATTTTCAATAAATATATAAAAAAGCTATATATTTTAAATTTACTAATTGTTATCGATCACGACATTAGGGGAGAAATAAAAACCTAGAAGAATAAATTATTTTAAAAAAATTATCATTATTATATCTTGAGCCTCATTCAGGGTACCGTGATTTAAAAATTTTAAAAGATAATTCATTTATTGTAAATTAGTTGCTAGATATATTTTCTTTTTCAAAAGGAGATAACTAAATGTCACGTATTAGTTGCAAATGATCCTATTAGAATTAAAGTCCCTAAAGTACAAACTATCTGTGTTAATGAGTCTAAGGCACACTTAAAGCGTGATAAACATTTCAATAATAAAAATTTTAGAAAAAGAAAACGACCATATATCCAAGATGGTCAAGCTTTAGAAGAGCAAAACGAGCATATAATTAGAAAGATTATTAAAAATAATGAGATCTTAATAAATGTTTGGACAAGGTTGAACAGACATAATATAAACGTGGATGATATCTTTGCATATAATATAGAGCTTGATATTGTGAAAAAATGAGGATCTTGAGTATTATCTATTAGATAACATAGACATAGAATTGATTGGCTAAAATAGAATAATGCATATGGTATTTAATTTATTTTGAAAGATAAATTTTGAAAATTTTATATGGGCATCAAGAGATGTCAACCAATGGAATACAAATGTGTATTTGTGTAAAATTCAAATCATGAAATATAAAGCAAACTTAATGTATAAGTTTTTTGTAAAGAACTGACATTGATTATGATAATTAATATTCTCTTGTGGTAGATACAATTATAATTTGATATTTGATTATTTTAGTGATTTTTGAAAGCTCAAAATGCGTCTAATGAACTAATGACTGTCTATTTATATAGCTGACCTAATGTTGATATCTATATGATAATCCCCGAAGAATTTTAGTTGCTTGAACCATAAAATTAAATTCTTGAGAAATTTATTTAAGTAAATGTTATAGAGCTTTATATATATTAAAAATAATGATATCTATGAAATATTGAAAAATACTTGAAGCAAGCAAATTGAGACCCTAAGTAATATATTCATGAATTTTAAATGAATTAAAGACATCTCAATATATATAGTATAATTGCCTTAATGATATTTATGACTAAGAAATGTTATATTATTTTATTATTGTATTGTATTTATAATATTCCTGATTAATGAATATTTATTGAAAGAATATTATAATAATATTATTATATACTCATAATTTTTATAGAAATATTTGAATATAAATTTATAATTATTTGATTATAAATATTATTGGAACTTTTAAATAGCTTCCAGAAATTATATAATTCTTTAAGAAAAGAGTTTGAGAATAAAGACATTTGGAAATATAAATTTTTATAGTTAAAGATCCAGCATTTCATAAATAAAATTTTATGTATGAATCCACGTATATATAACTAAGATATTAAAATAATTTTATGTGGATGCCAATGGCTGTGTGGTTGGTTGATGAGAAAATAAACATTTTTCAAATTTGAAGAATTTATTGGTCATAAAACACCATTTAATAAATGAGCCAATGCATCTTGAAGTTTGACCAAAATTTATATTCCACCAAAATGTTCCTCACTCATGATCTCTGATCTCCAAAAAGAATGATGATATTAAAATTTGACTAGTCAAGTAATAATATTGTTGATTTGCTCCTCAAAAGACTTTCTACTACAAAATTTTTTACTATAAATTTTTTACCGCAAGTTTTGAAGGATTGATGTACAAAATTAAAATACATAAATTTAAATATTTCAATATTTATATCCGTGAGAGGAGTAAAGGTTTCCTATTGAATTTTCATGGTAAAGTTTTTTAATGAGATGACATTTCAATGCGTATTTAAAAAAAATAATAATATACTTTTTTTCTTCCACTAAAATTTTTTTCCCATGGAATTTATTTTAGCAAGGTTTTAACAAGGCATATATTTTGAAGAATGGACATCCAATGGGAGTATTATGAAATAAGTGGATATTATATATGAGCTAGAAGTTTATATTCCTAATTACTGCGAACTTTCTTCCTAATTTGTATAGTACTCTATTATGATTCCACTTATATATATGTAGCTTCTCATTAATAAAAATAATTGAACTCTCGTACTTGTCCCTATTCTTACTATTTTCCCTTTATTTTTCTCTTTAGTTTTATATTATTTTATATTAGCAAGCCATTTCTTTTATATGTGATGTTAATTTTTTTTACTTAATTTTTCTATTCACTAAACAAGTATCTTTTTATATATGTTAATCTATATCTAAAAGCATAGATTTGTTATTATTCGTTCTTGTTATTTCCTTCAATCATGTAAAGGACAGTTTGTGGCGGAAAAGAAGTTAGCAAGCAGAGTGCCATTTTTATCGAATAGTCAATTTTTATGCTTTATTTCCACGATTTGAGATTATTGGAAGAAATTTAAATAATTTTTTATTTTAATAATTCTAGTATATATTTTTAATTTTTATATTAAAATATTTATTTTTTCAATACAAATGAAAAACTCATGTTTGCAATCCTAAATGAAACGAGTTGCTTGTGAATTACTCAAACTGCAACTTGATAAAAATTCGTTCAATAAATTTACGGAGTTAAATATAAACCGATGTTGATAATTTCAAATGAGTCAAATTCAACTTTAAAATTTTCGAGCTTAAATTTAAAAATATTTTTATTGAGCCGAGTTTGAGGTCACCGGGGCTCCATCATGCTCGGTTGATTTACAGCCTACCCATGTCGTTTCTTTCAAAAAAAAAAACAAATAATAAAAATAAATATGTATCCATAAACAGTTCCATGGTATAACTTGTAGACAAGTCATTGGGATCATTTAAAAACATGTCCACCTTTAGATTCTCCTCCATTATTTTCATATATTCGTATGAATGGAGACATCACTAGCCATTTACCCAATGCAAAGTGTCCCCCTAAACCTTTTGATTTTATTATATAAATAATTAATATCACTAAATTATTAACACGTGTTCACTTACGTCATGCTAGCCTTTGCCACTATTCAATCAGAAAAGCATGTCACCCTCATTATTTTCCATTTTTCAATTCATTAAAGTTTGTTGATTAATAATAATAATAATAATAATAATATGCGGTTGCGGATTAAATTAAGGTCTTCCAAGCACCACACCCACTTTCTATCGAGACTCTTTTTATTTATATTACATACAAAATGCAAGAATGTATTTTGAAATCATCAACAACTAACCTAACTTCAGGCGAATAGGTGAGCATAAACAAAGCCAAAGGACACACGAATGCCTCCTACAGGCTGACAGTCATGAAACGGTTTGCTATAGACACAAATTGTGTTGTGTCAGAGTTTTGTGCACGTTTAAGGTAGGTCTTGGGAATGGCTATGCCAACTCCAATATATGTGATGTTTATTTGGATTACTCTTATTTAATTATCAAATAAAAAAAAATGAATTTTTTTTTTAAAAACATTCTTGAGTACTAATGTGTATTTGGTATATAAATTGATGTCTGATAGCATTTATTTAATTATTTTACACGTAAGCTTAATACACAAAATAGACATTACTATTAGAGAATAATTTTTAAAAATCTTTCTATTTTCTTGACATGATAATTTAATAAAAACAATTAACGTTAGCATTGAAGATGCTCTCATCTTATTAAGAGATTAAGATCTCACGTCCACTCAATATCTATTCTCTAATAATAATAATAATTTAAAAGATAATATCAAGCATTCATTCACATATTTTCATCAAACCGAAATATAATGTGGCAAAATATTTTGATTAATCATATTCTTATGCACTAATTGTTTAAAATACAATTTTGAAATTCTTAACCAGTCTTCAATTTTTGGCATTACTTTCACGTGACATTTATAAGTCCACATGTGATGCGGTTGAGATAAATAATTATTACTGTCATTTTTTTTAATCATTAAATATATTATTTGTGATTTAATTTTATAATCTCTTCTAAGTGTATATATAATCATTAATCATACATCACAAATTCATCAAAAATAACATAAACGTTGCAAATTTGAGTTTGAACATCGGCTTGACTTTGACATCGACTTCCCTCTACCCTTTTTACTAAAATATTGAATGGTAATAAATATATATTAATATAAAAAAACTAAAAAAAATCTCTCTTTTCTTTCATCCATAGTCCCTCCATTCTTTTTTATTATGTTTTTTTTTTTTAAAATAATTTTCGGATTCGTATCTTTTAATTTAGATATGAGTGGAATATATTAATGATGTCTGAGTTAGATTCAAATAAATGATGGTAA
Source organism: Jatropha podagrica (assembly GCA_947857235.1). NCBI lineage: Eukaryota > Viridiplantae > Streptophyta > Magnoliopsida > Malpighiales > Euphorbiaceae > Jatropha > Jatropha podagrica. Next base: position 60,731 of record CANUEP010233483.1, read on the forward strand.
AATGATAAGTATATGATTCAATTTTTATTTATAGCTTTATATTAATTTTCCATATAGATAAGAATATATAAAGCGACCTATTTTCAAATTATGTAATTATAAACGGTTGAATATATAATTTAACACTTAAATCTTTGACAAAGAAATCCTTATGGCATCTTGCACGTCACTTTTTGTGATAATTATGTACCTTTTATAGTAAAAATAATAGTCCTTTCGTTCTATTTATATAAAAAAAATTTTCTTTTAAGGCATTTTATTTATATAGAGAAAATTTTCTAATATGCTAATTTTGGGACTAATGCTAAGAAAAAAAAAAGTCTAATATGTGCTTATTTTGATTTATAATTAAATATTAACTTTGGAAATATTTCAAGAAAGTGATAGACATTACTATGGTTGACATTTAATACTCAAAAATTAACTGAAACGTGCATAAAAAAATTGTGAGATTTAAACACATTTTGCGCACATATTAATTTCACTAAATAGGTTGTGCTTAACATTTAAGTATCCACATATAGTGAAATTTACTCACAAATGTTAATTTAATCGTGTTTTCTTGCTTTTATTAATGAGATAACTAGAAAATGTGAAGATTAGTGCTCATATTTACAAGGTTGTTTGCAAATTTCTATAACAAAATGTGAACACATAAAAATAGCCGCGCACACTTATAATTTAGTCTTGATAAATAACTTTACTTTTTAGTTAGTCCATATATACAACAGGAATATGTGAATGTTTTTATATGATAGCACACATATATTAAAAATGTGTAATATAAATTAAGATTCAGTAAACATATTGAGAAGTGAATGTTGCATTTCTGTTGTGGCTTTTCTAACCATTTGACTATAAATTTTAATTATATCACGCAAACAACCATCCATCATAAGGTTATTCTTAAACATGTGCTTGATTTTGTAGTTGTTACCTCCATTTTATCTTATGATATCAATCATATAAATTTGTAATGTGATTAACACCTTGTTCAAATCAAAAGTGGAGAATTCATAATAAACTTTAATAATAACATGAATCAGCTGCTCAATTGTGTTTGGAGCCTCTTTATATTTGATTGAATCAATTGTGTTTGAAGCCTCTTTATATTTGATTGAATCAATAGTTCTAAAGAAACCAAAGTCTAAAATATTTAGGTCAAGACTATTTGGAGGTTGTCTGTTTTATAGACATTTCATTCTAGTATCAGTTGCATTATTATTTTTTACATTATGCCAAATTTTATAAATTGTCTTAGTGAATATAGATAAATTGTCTGTAACTTTATGAATACTGCGAACATTTGACTCACTCTTCTTAGTTTTAGAACATAACAACATACAAGTTATATTTTTCACATTTTTAGTAATGTTTTTCCTTTTGTTGACTTTTTGCACATCTTCTAAAACGTTAATTGGTGATGTTATTATTTCAAATTCCATAAAAGGGGATTGTTTAGTGGATGGTAAGAAAATCAAATCTAACGATTGATTATTGACTATAGGCACAACTTCAAAAATTGAAAGTAAATTTTGGGGGATTGTATTCAAATCAAAAGGAAGGACTGTATTCATGGCGTTTGTGGATTAAATTTTAGAGTTATAAACTCATCTCCATTTAAATGATTTCAGTCTTGAAAATTTTGGCTCCAAATTTTAATTTTTTACTTGCCAATTTAGTAAAGCAAAATAAAAAATTTGAGGTTAAAAATTTTGGCTCCAATTTTTTTTTTTTCAACTTTTATACCAATTTTTTCAATCTGAATTTGATATTGAGATTTTAGTGTGTAATTATAATTATATAGCCCACATTTTTTTGTTATTAAAAGTCTAAATAAATGAAATATCTTATTTCAGCAATTAATTCTCTCTTTCATCATTTATCATATTTTATTGAAAATTGAGAACCACTTTAATATCTTTTTAAGGATAATTTAGGAAAAAATCAACAAAAAAACCACCTCCTTAATTATAGAGAAATTTTGACTTTCTTTATATAAATAGCACGGAGGGAGTAATTTTTAAGATTTTTTACTTGTCTGTGAAAAAAGGATTGGTCTCTAAATTTGTTTTGCAGGATTAAAGAAATCCAATTTTACTTTTTAGATCAATTTAATTCTAAACTTGTTTAAAATGATTAAACAGATCATATTTAATATTTTGGATGAATTTTCTCCTTATTCTTCATTGTGCTTATGAAGAGAATTTTCATATTGACATTTATTAAAACTATGTACTATTTTAAATATTTTAAAACTTATATTTATCACTATTATTGCATATGAGTCCATGCATGTTTCATGCTAAACAAATTAAAATTATTTTACATGTTTAAAAATTTTATTATATTAGAAAAAACGATATTCGTATAGATTTTATATTTTTATTCAGAAGCGTTGGAAAAGTTTGATTTGAATGTTCCTGTTAAATTAAATCAATTATTTAATTTTTAAAAATCAAAACAAATTCAGGGCTAAATTAATATAAAAGTCAAATTTGATGTATTTGATCCTATTAAACAAGTTTAGAGACCAAATTGACTTTTATTTCATATAAAAAATATTAAATTACTATGTGATTAATATAATTTTGAAATAATAATTTATATATTTTTTACCCATTGAACAAATGCTTAATCAATTTAATTTATGAGATGTTCAAGGGGTCAAATAAAATAGTTAATAAATTCAGTTTTGTAAGTTAGAAATTTTCAACGAAACAAATTAAAAATTGAAAATGTCTTAAAGATATATATATATATATATTTTTTTTTTTTTTGTAGAAAGTACGATGGTGAATTTATGTATTCAATTAATTAGTACCTATATTTCATAAGAAAATAACTTATTTCAAAATACTTATAACATTTGTAATTTCAAAGAGTGATAAATGTATTTTTTTTATACTTATTTTTTATATATAATCAATAATTATTATTTAAATTTTATAATTTTTTTAGAAAATTAACATTAGATTAAAAATAATATAATTTATTTATTTAATAATTTATTATAATTTAAATAAATTTAATAATTTTCTTAAACAATATAAAATTTTAAATATCACAAATATTGTAAAACACAGCTAATAAAAAAACATACTTTGTTCCTAAAAAAGAGAAATTAAGGGTTATTAGTTTGGATAGGGTTGCCTAACATAATTATTACTTCTCTAAGAAACTTAAAAAGGCTTAGATGGCATTGTTGGCGTGATTTTCGGGATCAATTTTATTTTTCTAGAAAAATAATAAATTTGTGATTGAATTTCTAAAATGATGGCCCACTAGAGATGGTAAATTAGTCATTAATTGATTACTGATCAGCACGTGCATCAAATATCATGTATGGAGTACCTAAGAATGCCATTTCCATTTCTATTGACTTTTAACCGAAAAGAACACGCCCCGTGACCAAGAAAATTATGCTAATTATAAGTTTTAAATAAATTCATCTAAATGACCTAATTTGAAATTATTATTAATTTGAAAACATTATTGGTAATTATTTTTATGAGATTAATATAATACAAACACAAATTAAGTACTAATCTACTGGTATTTATTTATATTTATATTTTAGAATAAATTAAAAAGAAAAAATAAATTATTTTTTGGACGGAGAAAATAATAAGAATCATAACCCTAGTTTTTAGAAAGTTAGGCAAATCCTTGCCTAACAAGGAATATTAATTTAGGGATTAGAAAAAAGAAGCTTGACTAAATTACAATTAGCAGACTGCAAACCTTATTTTATGTGTATATAGTATTGGGTTGCTTGCAAACATTGCATAAGGATCATCATCTTTGCCGGCCTCTAACTACCTAAAGAATAACAATTAAAAAATTAAAAATAACATAATAATCTTTTTAAACAAAATCTTGAGTATCTTCAAATGTGTATAAATAAATAAATACGTACATATAAAATACAAGTAATGAAGTGCAACATACGGTCTACATTCAATCATTCTCCACCTCGCTAATGTTTTATTATACGTATTTCTTATTATATATTCAACTGCTAGTCATAGATACAATACAATGGGCAGTTAGCTTTCTATTTTCCATAATTTTAGGATAGAAATGCAAAATCTTTATTATTAGATTTTCTTCTTTGAGACTCAGGTTTGATACATTATCTCTTTCATCCTATATATGTTTTGATATGGATTTCCTCCGTCAATTTTCATTGAATTTTATTGATTTTTTAAATATAAATAATTCATTAATTGCTTAGCTAAAATGAATATAATCAGATTGAGTTTTAATTTTCTTTTAAAAATATTTGAAATTATTAAAACTATGAAGAGTTTTATAATATATATTTTTAATTTAATAATAACATGATATAAAATTTTAGTTTCTGCGAATTAAACACGAGGGATTTCAAATTCAAACTCTGTGTAAATTGATTAATTTGGAACTTGACTCCAGCAAATTTGGATAGAATTTAAATAATTTTTTAGTTGAATATATATCATCTAAACTCTTGATTTCAAAGTATAGCCATATAAAAACAAAATATAAAATTATAATTTTCTTTTCCTTTGAATGGTAAGTAAATGTTAAAGTTTCTGTTCCATTGCAATTAAATCCCTGCAAGTGATGGACAGGCTGTTAAAGTTTTAATGTCTTGAAATGAACCAAATAAAAACCAGTCTCATTGATGGATACATGCAAAGCAAAGCAAAGCACATTCAACAGGGGCATGTTCTCTCTTTCAACAATCATTGAATGAAAGGGGTCTCTTCATTTGTACTTGTATGAAATGTCAGAACAACTACACCAATATGATTGGGCAAAACCAAAAATAAAAATTCAAAAAAAAAAAAAACCTTCACTGGGCACATGGAGATGTTAAATTATTCTGCAAAATCTTCAATCAAGTCAATGCATCAGTGTCTTTGAATGACTTTTAGTCGTTCAATGTGATTGCAAATCTTCAATTTAGTCAATTCTATAGTACTTCCCAACTTCATGTGATCATATCGGTATAAGATTTTAATAAATTTTCTGTTTCAATTATTCATAATCTGCGTTTGATGATCTTTAAAGTTTATCTATTTTGAATACTTTGCATATCGGATATAATTTTCTTTAGAGTCTATCTATTTGTAATTAATTAGGGGTATTTGATCCAAAATGAACAATATCTTATTAAGTTTGATATGTTACAGACTTGGTACTAGAGATAAACTTTATCCCTCTGCTTACAGTGAAGTAAATATCAGCAAGAAAGTTGAGTTTTTAAGAGAGATATAAATGGTATTAAAAGCGAATCCCACATCAACTAAGTACAAAGTAAAAGTAATACATTAGTAAGTTTTAAATTAACAAGACGTATTTTGTATTTTGAGGTGCTACTTTAATTCAGGAACAAAACTATATAAATTGGGCCCAAAACAAATATTATATTGCTAGGAAGGTTACATATTGATTATTGAAGATAGAAGTTTCTTTTTCCTTTTTTTTTTTTTTTTCAATATTTATTAGAGTAGAAATAGATATACCTACCCAATAGACTGGCTCTGGCTTCTTCAGTTGTTGATTTCAGGACTCTCAAGGAGCTTCGTTGATTTGAGGGCAATGATAAATTCTTGGGTCTGAAGCGCACAAAGCAAGACCGAACAAGTTCATAGCTATTAGTGATAGTGACAGATTTCACTACTTGGACTTGTGCGGTTTAACTTCTTTCAACCATTAATTGGTCTTTCCCAACTTTCAATTGTGTAGGCTAATTGAGTTGTTGTGTTTTTCAAGTAATCTGTCAAAGTTATTATTATGAAAATTTTCAATTCCTTATCTTCTTGCGTTTGGTAATCGCACAGAAGCAGCGTTCGAATATAACTTTTCAATCTCCACATTTTTATCTTATTAATGATTTTCTTATAACGATGGCTACAGGTTTTGAATTCCTAACTCTATAGACAGACAGTATTTTCATTAATTTGACCATAAATATAATTCGAAAAAAATTAAATAAATATTAAATTGACATTTTTGTATTTACTTTAAGTTTTGAATTGCACATTTCTAAGACAACAATTATAGCTTAATTTGAGAAATACAAGTAGACTGAACATCCTGCTTTTTAATGAATACATAAATGTAACATGTACTATAAGTTGTGGCATGCAATTTCAAGATCTCGAACGCACTCACTTTTCCTTGTAAAACTGCGGTTGATGTAAAATTCAAACTCCCTTGTCCCAAATCCACCAAAAAATTAGGGTTTGCCATTAACCTGTCTACCATAAGAATTGAATTAGTAGTGATATTAATCTTGGAATGAGCAGGGACATTATTTTCCTGAATCGGAACATCCGCTACGACATCATCATGAAAATTAACATAGCCTGTAGAGTTCTTGAACTTGAAGCTGCCATAATTAGGATTATAAACTGTAATAACCATGTCTAATGTTGCATTCAGTGCAATATTTGCTGGTAGAAAATTTTTAAGAGCAACATTGATTTCTGGGTTTTTAGGCTTGAATAAGGTGAATGCTAAGGTTGTGAATACAACAACAATTACAATCAGGAAAATTGTTGTCACACCACAACATACTTTGAGGCCTCTATGGGAAGATTTTCCATTTGCCATTTCTTCAAGAAAAGATTGTAGGCCTAGAAATTTGATTGTGTTATCAGATTGGCATTTACAGTTTTAAATAGAGATTTTTTTTTAATTAATTGTATTTTAAATTATTTAGGAATATTTAAGGACAGAATTGGATTCTAAATATGGGTTAATATAGAAGTCTATTTATAATGCCAACAAAGATCTTACTAAGACTTGTATTTTAACTTTGTTTTTTCTTTTTCTTTTTTTTTTAATTATACTTCTCATATTTTATTTGAAAAGAAATGAATACTGAAGAGGACATAAGTCATAAGAAGAGCCCAATAGGCCCAATTAGTATAGTCCAAGAAGGCTCAAAAGTTAAGTCCAGTCAAAACTGAATTGTGATGGACATATATTAATACTTCTGGATTCGCATGAAAATTTTATTTTGTTTAGGGTTAATTATACGATAATATTTTGAGATTTGAGCGTGAAATTTGAACTTGGACATGTGATTACGGATTGGTTTTGAGGCATAAAGCTTGCCAACAAACTAGTGGTAGATTGGATTATAAAGGAGAAGATTCATGTTAATAGTTGCAAGAATTTATTAAATTAATTCAAACTCTTTTGAATGATAGTTCGAAAGTCTCAGATGTCTGTTTAATTCTGTTAAACGCTATTGTTTATAATATTCGGTAACATAAATAGTGTTTGAATTGAATTTTAGAAATTAAGGTGATATTTTATAAAAACTTAATTCGCATAATGTTTAACTTTTAACGTTTTATGAAAAACTATTAAAACAGCTAGTAGCTATCAAAATAATTAATTTTGTCTGACAGACTGTTAGAGTTGAATGCTATTAACTATTAAAAAAGGTTTATTAGATGCGAATAATATACATACAACAATCTGCAAGTCATCATCTTTGCATTATTTGCTAAGAAATCAGAATACAGAGAGTCCCCCCACCTTACAACATGATTTCTTACATTATTTGTTAATAAACTATCTCCAAAAGGGCAGCTAAGATAAACAAACTGAGGGGGAATTATTAGACATATAAAGCTATTTGTAACCAAAAAAAAAAAAAAAACACTAATCTTACAGTTACTTTTTCCAAGGTTTCACAATAGAAAGAACAATTATAATTGCAATGATCAAGAGCAGAATTATGGAAATGATCATGCATTTTCTTGACCTTCTCTGTAAACTCTTTGCAACTTTAAGAGCTTCATTACCACTTTGAACATGGTCCACTGCATTTGTCACCTGCAATCACAACATTCAAAAAATTTATTTAGGAGAAGAAACTGGTAGCCAATTTCAACTTCTAGGAGGAAAACTGGTAGGAAATTATTAATTGTTTGTTTCCATACAGTAACTTGCAGTAAAATATTTTCCACCAACCTGACTTTCAATGTTATCTAAGATCTCTCCTTGGGCCTCAACAAGAACGGCCATATCGAGGTAAATCTGACAAATGAGAATCATGTTAGAAAAATTTGAATTCAAGTTCGTACTGTCTAGTTGCAGGTATACCTGGTGCAAATCAAGTAGCTTTTTCTCAATTTCCTTTACAGCATCATGTCTCTCCTGGATTTCTTCTAGAGTATTTAGCACCTGCAACCATGGCACAAAATTACAAGCTCGATGTAGAAGACTTAAATAGTAGGATTACAAACTAACAGAGGTGTCTTCTGGAAATTAATGGCTCAATATACCTGTCCTCTTCCCATTTCTTCAATCGCCTTCTGGAAAATTTGCTCACTGTTTCCAGTTTCGATAAGGTGGTCAATAGTCTAACAGTCATTAAACTTTGGTAATTATTATATTATCCATACCAATTAGAACATAGTTTCTAGTTTCAAAATATACATTCTCAGTACCTCTTCATCTGGTTTAGTTCCTGTAACTGCTTATTCGTAGCAAACAATTGGAAAATGGTTATATATTAATAAAATTGGATGCAAAGGTTCAAGAAAATGAAAGTAAATACTGTTTGACATTTGGAAGCAAAGTTTTCAAACCTGTAATAACCCTTCTCTCTACCACTTCACGGTACTCATTTTGGATTCTTTGTCTTAAAGTCTGATCACAAAAGATAAACACGACAAATTCGAAAACAAACAAAATGTATATTACTTTATCAGTATGTACATATATATACGTATACCTGAAACTCTGTCATCAAGTCCCTGAATCTTTTTGTCAAGGCACTGTGATCCAAAACAAAGACACAATAACTAAATAATAATTAACCGCATATGGGATTTTCAACAACGCAAAGTATTAGTAGCATTTTGATAGTGTTGTCTAATGTTTAGTATCAGTGCGGTTATTCTTGTTAGTATCAAATTGTTTGTTTTTAGAAGCATATATAGACCCTGATGTTGAAAGGGATAGTTATTTTTCAGATGCATGAAATTTGTTCAAGAAAATAAATGTCAAAATCTAAAACAGTTTTCACAAGAAGCAAACTTTGTAACGTTCATCCTAGCTCTGTCGACACCAGTTCCCTTTTCACATCCAGGTTTCTGTCGATTGGCTAAATTCTGGAAATGAAGACAGAAAAGAGGAATCAGCAAAAATTTGAAATTCTTACAAAAGAAAAGTTCAATGTAGCAACTAAAAGAATCAAACATCACATCTTTGTTTATTGCTTGTAGTTTGGCTTTGACCGTACGTGCAATCTTACCCACTTCGTCAACATCCTTTTCCATTCGCTTCTTGATAACTGCAATGATTTAACTCTACTCTTAGAGAGAAACGACCATGAAGTCCCTGAACCAAGTTTAATGTGGACCTCAGGTCTAGAGTTTAGGCTTTACCTTTCATGGCAGATGCTTTTGTCACAGTCTTTGACTCCTCATTAGCTTCCTGTTAAGGAAGTTAACATTAGAAATTGTATAGGAAAAATCACGAAAAACATTTTTTTCTGTTCTCTTTCCTTCACTTATGTATAGAATTAAAGATACCTTCAGGTTCTTGAGAAGCGCGGAGACCTTATCAACCTGTTTCTCAACCTCTTGTATCTAAGAAAGAAAAGAACAAGTATAAAGACAAATAGGAAAGCTATCAAAGATATTGCGTATTACAAGAACAGGATGTTCATGAAACATTCACTCGTTTGATTATACTAAAATTTTAAGTTTAAAAATGAAAAAAAGAAGACCACCATGCTCGAAAGACAATACCTGTTTATTGAAAGCTTCCATTCCCATGTCAGAGTTACTCCGTGGAAGTCGCATCCCCATTTCAATATCTCTATTGTTGGGAGATTTTTTGGCATCACCAACAAATGAATCCTGAAAATTGGACGCATTACAAATTCATCAGAAGCTGAAAGAAAAACAGAATTGACATGAGAGAATTATGTATATACTAAATAAAGGGTTAGTTTACTATTACAAATTCATTTGTACTGAGCAAAGGATTAGTTTCCTCAATCAACTAAAGACATAACACATTCAAAATCCAAATAAAATCCGTTCCAAAAAAGAATTCAAGCTAATATGGATCAGTCCTATACATACGAGAGGTAAGGACACTATATTGTATGAACTAAAAAATAGAGCACGACTAACCCAGCTCCAAACACCGTTAAACCAACAAAGTTGAAGCATTAAACTCAAGAACAGAATTTTCAAGTAATTGCAATATAATCATCTCAATTAACACAATTATACTACACCAATCAATTAAGCTACAAAAATTATACATATGCAGAATCCAGAAATGAAATTGAATTACCGTGAGTAGGTCGTTCATCTTGATCGAATCACAGAATAAGAGAAAGAGAGTCAGAAAGATAGTTCTTTTGAAAGTAAACGGAAAGAAGAAAGAAATGGAAAGTAATGGACACGCAATGATTTTTATTTATGTTGTTGAGAAATGGAAACTGTGATGTTGGTTGGCCGGCCAAGGTTGAATGCCGAATTATATTGTGAAGAGTGGGAGACCACCAAAGACCAACCATAGAGACAAAAAAGACGTTATAAACAACAAAATAAGTAAACTAAAAATAACGTCTTTGCTTAAGGGCTGTTTGGCTTGTTACATGCGTAGCTGCTCTTGTTTGAATAGTTTGTTTGCTAGTCACCATCATCGTCATCTATTATCCAATGCTGAAGACCATATGGGTTTGCACTCGTGTGTATCAGTACCAAATAGAGTCACTGGCGGACTTAAATCAAGAGGGAAAAAAAGAACAATTAAAAGGGTAAAATTAAAAATAATAATAATAATAAAACAATCTTTTGATTATAATTCTGTAATTGGTAACCTAAACAAGACTTAAGGAACATGTGAGGGGCAGAACCACGTAAACTATTTTTAATACGGAGAAATAAATGGCATAGAGAAGAGGTAACTTATCAAAATATTCTGAATTTTGTAAGTTTTGTAATTTCACTCTATTTGACATTTCCATCAATTTCGACTTTTTCTAACAATAATATCCTTAATTGCAATCAAAAATGAAATTGCAAATTAAAAAGCTTTTTATTTTTATTTTTTAAGTATGATGTCTTATTATTGAATAAATAATTAATAATAAATTATTGGTGACATAATTAATTAATATTAAATTATATTCATATTTTATAGGTGACATATTTATAGATTTAGGAATATAATATTTGAAACGTATAATTAAAATAATCAAGAAGTTATTATTTTTATTAAATTGAAAATAATTTGGCTATATTATGGGTAAAAAATTTAAAAGAACTCGGATTTTTTTTTATTCTTAACATGTAGACAATATAAAAACAAAATATACAATTGAAAGAATTCTATTCTATTAACTTAATTTTTATGCCATTCTTGATTTTTTTTAGTAAGTAACAAAAATTTATTTATTAAAACATTAGTTAGCAAATTTCAAAAACTAAAAATTTAATCTTGCAACATCAATTGAGTAAATTAATTAAATATTTCATATAATTTTCATTTTTTAAATTTTATCGGTGTCATATGATGATTTAAAAATTGATGGAAATATTTCTTTTATATGCGATTACATCTTTAACTGGTATTATTAAGGGTGCTATTATTAGAAAATATCGAAATAAGGATAAAATTAATAAAAAGGTCGAAATAGGGTGTAAAATTGGTAGAAAAGTCAAAATAAAGTGAAATTGCAAAAACTTCTAAAGTTTGGGATATTATGATATATTAGACCTATAAAATGTAATGGAATGTAATAGAAAATATAATTCCTACTACTATATTTGATGTACCTCACAGAATAGAAATTCAAATTACACTCATGTGTTTGATTGATAGAAATAATGGAATGGATGGAATAGGAAATTAATAAAGTAATAAAATAACCATACCAATATATTTACTATAAATTAATTTATTCAATTAATTATTTTATTAAATAAGGCTTTTCCTTTAAATTTGCAAATAATGAAAATGAATTTTATAATTTTTTTTAAAGAAAGTAATACTCATATGACAAAAATATGTTGATGAAATCAATAAAGTAAATCTATTATTTTGAAATGAAGGGTTAATAATAAATTTAATGTTTAAATTTCTCAACAAATTTTATCTTGGCGTCTAAACAGAAAATATTTGCAATCAAGTGTTTCAATCCGTTAAAATTTTTAATCTAGTGTCGCCTGATTATGTGGCACATCGGAAATACAACTAGGACGATAATATTGTGTTAAATTATATTTTTTTTACTGCGAAAAATAATATTGGATTGTCCACTAATAATTGAGTATTCTTAATGAATAGAAAAACTGAAGTTACTAAAATAACATTACAATGTTTATGCTTTCTATTATTAATAGAGCATCGAGTTGAGATATTGGAAATTATAGTTTATAAAAATTGAAAGAGGAAACAGAGAGAACAAATTGAAAATTAAAAAATTAAGGTTCTTCGTTGCAGAAACAATTCCATTCACATAAAACTTCATAACCAAACAAAGAAATCAAGGCATCAACATAAACTTATAAAGAACATCATCAATCCACACAACACCAAAGATGCAAATTCCGCCGATGAGATCGGAGTCAACGGCTTCTGTGTTGTGCCCTTTCACTGACTAAGTCGCGATTCGACTTGAGCATGAAAGAAAAAAATGATCACCCTTTATCGCATCTCACACTCCCTTCACTGTGCTTTGCTTTCGCTCTTACAGTATCCACCGTTTCCACCACCTTCATTGTCCTCTTGCCTTACCCCCTTTATTGCCATTACAAACATGATTTCTAAACTTTTTTTTACTGTGTCTAATTCTTTATGTTTAGTAGCTCCAATTGTAACCCAGATGATTGATTCATTATTAATTTCGAAGCCAAATCAGTCTGTTGCTTTATAAGCTCCTTCCTTACTCTTCTTTATTGTCGATTGAGTCTTTTCTTTGGTACTTTTTTTTTTAGTTTCATGTGCAAAAGATGAAATTCTTTGGTGCTCTTCTCTTTTTTTTTTTTTTTTTTTTTTTTTTTTTTGTATTAACATAAAATTATTTTTTTACTAAATAAAGAAATAAAAAATTGTGATTCCGTTCTTTAGCGTATCCAGTGTATTAAACCCGACCACAGTAATTATGTTGGTTGTGGGTCCCGAAAAAGACTTTTTTAATGTAAAAGAAATTGAAACATCATATTGATTTGACCCATTAATTAATTTTTAATCCTTAATTTAATAATTAGTAGTGCTTTTTGCCGGAGAGAGTGATCTACGACCGCGATATTTTAAATGACAGATATAATCTTGAGTGATTTTAAAAAGATAAATAGGTGAAAAAAAAAAACACTTAATTTTGGAAGGAAATATATGCATTAAATGTATATTTTTATAATTAATTATTTTATTTCAATTTATCACACAATTAATTACATATATTGTTGAAAATGATGACAATCATTGATTTTTAACTTAAAAACAATTGTTTTTGGATTCATCATGTTTATTGGTCATGGTTAATTTGATTCAAAATAATTTATATACATAATAAAAATTTTAAGTCTAAAATAAATTTTATAAGCATTAAACAACACCCAAGTAATTATAAATTAGACTGGCAACCGAACCGGATCAAAATTTGCTCAAGTTGAACTAGTTTAACCAAATTTTTAATATTTTTACATAAGTGTATATATATATTTGCAACAAAATAATTTTCAAACCATTTCTCTAAAAAGAATATTTTTTTTTCCAAGAAAAAGGGTTTTTATTAAGAAAATCCGATTGGTTCTAATTGATTCGGTTCAAGTATGACTACTCAATTGGTACTTCATTTAACTTGAATTTAGATATCTTAATTTAATTTTAAATTCCAATTTGAATTTAATTTAACTTAATCGCTAAATATGACTTAATAAAATATAAAATATACTCAATTGATAGTAGCCTAATGGTAAAGTGTACTTATGGGGTCTCAATTTTTTGTTTACTCATTTTTTTACTATTTATTCACCATTTTGCCACTTTATCTACAAATAAAATACTTATTTTCGTGTTTTTTAGTTACATTTTCAATATATGTTTAACATAAATTTTCTATCACAATAATTTTTATTTTTCTAATTCATAATTAAATTTTTAATTCATTTAATTTAATGATCTTTATACACACAAAATTTTAGAAAATATTCATAATTTTTTATGCATTTCACAACTTAATTATTCTTTAATGCACTTATTACCGCGGTGAAATTTATACGTATAACTAGTTTTCAAGTATAACAAATATGACTTATTTAGTTATTACTTAATTTCATTTGATTCCAAATATAACAAATTGTAGTTTAAAAAAATCAAGTTAAAGGAATATTAAGTGGCATATGATTATTGATGTCTTATAAATCACTAAAATACTTGAAAGAATATGATTTGTTAATTAATGAGGTAAAACCAAAATAAATGTTTTGCATGTGTATTGATAATCTTATCCTTTTAATGTTTTGTCTGGAGTTATTAAATGACGAAATATAAATCTTCGTGTCAAACCTATCAATTTTAAGTGAGGATGAAAGTGACATTTGACATACTAAATTTAGGTAAAAGTATCATTTTAAATGTCATAATCATGTATCACTATTAGCCAAAAACCTTTTCCCTTCAAGTATTTGGATACGATTTCTCCCTATCTCCTTGGTAGAAGATTAATAAGTGGCAATTTTGTGTTTATAGATAGTACTTCCTCTGTTCCGCTTTAATAGCTATAAATGGATATTTTATCTTATTTCACTTTAAGTGCTCATTTAGGATTTTAGGAATACATTATTTTTTTTTTCAAGTTTATCCATATTTATTAGGTGGTTTGTTGTATATTTAAATGAGGAGCTTTTAATTTCAAAAATGGCAATTTAAACATTCTATCATATATTTTAAAAATTAATATATTATAATCATTTTCTTAATTCTTGCAAAAAGATCAAATGTTGCTATTAATTAAGATGATTGTAAATAAGATTATTTAAGTTGAATATTTAAATATTAATTAAAGTCTAAGTTTGTAGGTGTTCAATTATTAGTTTAGTTTGAATTAAGATCCTAGTTGCAAGGTACTGGACTTCTCTTGATCCGACATTGGAAATATGAGATTTCAATGTGGGATTCATATGAATTTCATTAGATTATTGCAAGGTATTGGACTTGTCTTGATCCAACTTCATTGGCTAGCTTTTTGAGGTATGGTTTTTACAAGATCATAACAATTGGTATCAAAATCAACCACTGCTTGTCTTACTTGCAATCAAGCAGAGCAGTGGTGACACCAAATTGCAGTGTTCTCAGGGCTAGGAAAGAAACCTAGTACATAGTCACCCTAGCACAAGCCAACCTGATGCCGGCACCGAGACTGCGGAACGTAGTGAGATGTTAGGAAGAAATATTTCACAGTGATCAAGGAGTGGATTTGATCGTGTACTAGGGTATTTCTCAAATATTTCCTCAAAGGAAATAGTTGTCTCGAGAATGTAAGGAAGAGATAATATCTCTGTGTGCATACCTAAGACCCAGGTTGTATAAACGAGCAGATCCATATCAGATGGTGGAGCTCTGAAGATGGTAAGCTCGTCAGCAACTTTTTGATAGGAATAAAAGAGTCTAAAAAAGATTTGGCACCACGAGTTATTTGTGCCAACTTATCTTTAAGATTTTTAATATGAGTGTTAGATCTTTTAGCATGAAGTCCCGCTAGCCGAATCCATACTTCATGGCTAGTTTCTGCAGAAGAACTCAAAAGGACAACAGTGTCATTAAGACAGGCAATTATAGCATGCAAAATTAGTTTGTCCTATCTTACCCCAGAGAGTATGATTATGTTTATCGGTCACAATATCATTTTGAGTCACAGTTTTGGAAGGAGAAGAAGCAGTGCCATCCAAATACCTTGAGCACACCATGAAAAATGGTTCATGGAGGTGAGTTCGAGAGGGAGTTGTGTGGCTGCATTAATGTTCATTAAAAGTTTGGTAGTAGTTTTGTAAGAGAGGTTGCAGAAGTTTCAGTTACATGGTTGGAGAAAAAAAATTACTCATGAGAGAGATGGCTCTAATACCATAAAAGAGTAAACATAGAAGAGAAATAAAACAGAAGATAATTACATTAATCAATCATATTTGTACAACTTAACGTAAAGGCTTTTCTATAATTAAGGATATATTGCAATTTCAAGCATCATTCTCTTATTGTATCTCTTTTCAATAAGAGATGAATTGTTATGTACCATATGAATAATGAACTTATCTTTTAAAAAAGTAATTATGTATTAAATTTCAATGAATATTTGAAAACAAATTTAGATGTTTGATTACAATTTAAGACCGATTGTAGAACTTTGAATAAAAGAAACATAGAAGAAATATAAAGAACAATTTGAAGAAATTATTTGAATAGAATCACACAATGAGAAATGAATACTGATATGTTTTAAGCTTGCTATGGAGCTCAAAGGCTTTAAATTTAGTCACGTCTTAATGCTAGTCTAGCTCAAAAGAATGGGTTATAATACATTACCCCCAATTATTAAAGGAAATTTAGCATAAATTATATTCCCAATGGTAATTAATTAATTATTAAATTATAAAGTTATTCACACAGAAGCTTTCTCCTATCAATAAATGTTCTTTTAATAATTAATTAAAATAATAAAATTAAATTTCTATTATAATTACAAAGTGAGTAGGTGTAGATTGGTTTGGATTATACAAATCCAAATCAAAATTCTAAATCGAATTTCAGCTTGGAATGCAATGAAAAGCTATTATAAAATTTCATATTTCGATCCATATAAAGAACTTTCATTTTTTTTTTTTTCAATTTTGATTTTAATAATAAAATATTGAACTTTTATGTTTTTAAAATTTGATATTTAAAAATCTCTTATTTAATTGCAAAAGTACATAATTTAATGAGATACTTTAATCATAATAGTGGTTAATATAGGTTTGAATATTCAAGAGTTAAAATAAAAAAAAAACAAAACATGCTTTACAGAGTCATAATCTGTATGTTTATCATCAATCTTCTTAAAGTTTGTCAAGTGATTAGAAAAAAGTTTTTTTTTTTTTTTTTCTTTTTGTTCTTGCCAAGAAAATTTTTTTCTAATGATCAACTTCGAAAATTTTCTGAACTTTTTTTTTTTTATATAAATTTCCTTTGATATGTTTTTTTGCTTTTGATTCATATTTCTCTTTTCAATTTGTTGTCTATGAATTTTATTATATCTATTTCATGGTCGCACTAACTTTATGTTTTATGTATTTATTGTTACTTTATTATTAATTAAATGGAAAGTTCTCAAGTGTAGTATATCCTCATTCCTCATCAATATGCTTGAATTTATTGTTCAATTTAATTACATTTCTAATATTTTATATTTAATTTTAAATAATTATATTGATTTTTTATTAAATTTAAAATTTATATATGGAAATTTATCATAATACACTAAATTTGTATTTACAATTGAAAAATGTGGAATTACCATATTCCAAACTGAGTTTTCATGAAATAGTATTGAACAAAATTCTAAATTCCAAAAAATATTTGGAATGGAATGGAATGACATTGTGAATTCGAAAAGTATTTTGGAATGGAATTAGAATGAGGGTCATTCCATTTCATACCGTCGGAATTACCCCCAATTGGCACATCCTAAAATTTAACCTAGTAATAGAGGTTACAATTGAGTTACGAGGTGGTTCTTCCTCAGGATCTTCTTTTGGGTCTTCTTCTTCTTCTTGTGGTTGTTCTGGATATTAGTTTTCCTCAAAGAATTCAGTGGGGTCCTCCTCTTCCTCTTTTGGTTCTGTTTCAAAGGTCAGGTTGTGGTCCTCTTCTTCCTCCACCTTGGATTCGAGGTCATCCATGTCTTCTAATAGCAACAAAACATGCATGTAGTTCATCATTCATTTTAATTAAATTTAGTTGCATTTTTTGTTACAAAGATTGGAATAAAGTCAAATTTTCATGATTTCTCTTTTTGTTGATTTATCACTTAAGCAACATCAATACTTATATTCTTAAGCAAAAATGCATCAATTTATGGTTTCATAGATGCTTTCATCAATGAAAAAGAAGGTTCTTGAAATCAACAATTTGAAAGCTTGAGGAGTTGTCTAAACCAAAGGAGTCTAGCCAGCTAAAAGCCTAGGAAACATTTAGCCAAAAGAAAAGATGAAGCCCAATTGAATGAATTGGGACACCTGCAACAATAAACCCTTGTGAAATGATCATCTGACAAATCATCTCAACTAATATTGCACCGTTTTGGAGGAGCAACGTATTTGGTTTTGGATACGACTCAATTTATATTATTTTATCGATTCTTTTCCAAGGATTGGGCGGTGCAAATCAAAAAATCAGTTCAAGGGATGTAAGTGGATGAACCCTTGCTTGAGATGTTGCACTATAAAAGGGAATGAGAGAAAATTCAGGAATTTCACACTTTTGGCACTTCATTGTGCCCCACATGCAAAAATAGAGAGAAAGTGAGAGTCAATTAAAGTTAAGAGAGTAATAATAAGGGGAGAGAGTAGCCATTGGAGTTATTCCATGATTTTAGATGAACTTAATAGATTGAGAAATTGACAAGTGAAATTGGATCCCACATATTAAACATAGAATTTTAGATCTAGAGATAGGGTAAGTTCTTTGAGGGTAAAAAGAATTAATATTGGCTTAATGAGTTTAATCATATTATGCTATGAGTAGATGTCACATGATTTTAACTCCATAGAGAAATTTTAATACCCTATGTTATTTCTTCTTCAGAAATAAGCATAATCATGTTTTAATCATGCTAAGCTATGAGAGTAGATATCACATGGTTTTAATAGTCCATTTCAACTTGAGAGACAAATTTGGGTACATTAAATCAACTGTTCGTGGTTTGCATTAGAATTAATAGATATCTCATAGCTAGATTGTCTTAATCATTTAATTATTTGAATTTACTTTTGATTATGTCAACTTGCTATTTCGAATTTGTATTTATTTAATTCAATTTGCAACTTAGTTTAACATTTTTAGCCATAATCGATCTTCCTAACAATTGTTGAATTTTAAAATTAATTGCATATTCTCCTATCTCTATAGGACGATAATCTTTTTACTACTTGTATGACTCGTGCACTTACAGAGTACAATTCTAGTCACATCATCTTCCCCACGGCTGCGATCGAATCTCCCTCAATATTACCTCTCTTATCTAGAAAGTAATAATATTTTTCAAACTTTGCAATAAGTTTCGTGAAAATGAGGCATTAGTAGTAATTTTTCTTTTTCACCCTTTCCATTAGACCTTTCATCATAACCATTTTCAAATACACCAAAGCACTCTACGATGAAGGATATAATACCTCCCACATTATTACATTGGAGAAGTGTAGCAAAATGGTTACACATAAAAAAAGCTATGTTTACTTGGAAGCCACTTTGTGCCACCCAAAGGAGAAGAGCTCTTCATTAGTTATTCCTATTATCAACACTTTTGCATAAAATGACCTTTGAAAGGAACCTGCGCAAGACCCTTAAGGCCCTATTTTGAGTGGAGTTCATGGTGGAGACACGTGCTTTGATAGGTTCAGTCTCTCCTTTTAAGGATATCAATGCCTCATTATATCCAACTAGTGGGTCGAGTCGCATTCGATGTTGTGCTAAGAACTCTATTCAAAGATGCTATTGTTGTCATTAGCTTTGAAAATTTTAAGTTAAAACTAATTTTTCCAACGACATAAGGACGACATGGGTTATATTCCAATGTTAACATTCTATAAGTGCAACTCCTTAGTAATAATAAACTCATCTAACTCATTTTGTCAAGAATTCTCACAAACTCATCTTAACAGTCAACCTTTCAAGTAAGGATTCAGTGATGTATCTCGTAGGCCGTATCTTATGCTTGGATTGAATTAACACCAAATTTGTGGCAAGCTAGTTGGTACCCGCTACGATGGGTACACTACCCATTATAAGAGAGGAACCTCATCGTCATTGATACATGTATTCAAGTGAAGCTTGTTGGACTCATCTTGGAGGCATAATTGAGAAGGGTTTGGTTGAAGAATGAGAAAAAAAGGCTTAAAGTGGGCTAGTTTTGTAACACGAAATGGAGTTTAAATTTTGAAAAAGAGGGAGTGTACATACTTATAGTACTAAGGAAAAGAAACTAAAAATATAACACATAATGCTTATGCATGCAACACACGTGTCCCCTATTAAAACAAAAAGTGGACAATTGTTAAGAAATTAGAAATTGTGCACCTAGAAAGTGGACCTTCACTTTTAGTTAAATGCTACCACCTCTATCTAATGCATGTAAAATGATCTCCTTCGACACCTACATGCATTGCGTCTCATTTTTTTTTATTAATTCTTGTGGTGACATGTGACATCCTATGAAATAATCCTTTAGAAGCCCAATACATCAACATTCTTTGGTGCTCCGCCTATTCATCTTTGAGAATAATTCCATAATAGATAATTAATTATTGAAAATACTAATGGTAAAAAAAAGAGAAATGTTAAAATAATATAATATAATATAAAATAAGATGAAATAAATAATAATAAAAGAAAGGAGAAAGTAAACAAACAAACAAACAAACAATAAGACAAATGAATGGGTTGTCTCCCAAAAGCACTAATTTTATGTCATCAGCTTGACCCTCAATTCTTCTACTTTAAGTTGGTGGCTCCATTAAGGATTGTCTCGCTCCTTGTGGTATATCTTCTCCAATCAAGTATGGTTTTAGGCGTTGGCTATTGACTTCAAAATGTTTGAAAAATTCTTCTTGAATTTCGACTGCTCCATCAGAAAATGCTTTCATTACTCAGAAAGGTTCAGACCAACGAGACCTTAATTTCCCAAAAAGAGCTTAAAACATGTGTTAAACTATAACACTAGATCTTCTTCATTAAATTCTTTCCTCCGAATGCGCTTATCATGCCATGCTTTGATCCTCTCTTTTTAGATTTTGACATTTTTCATAGGAATCCATTCTCAATTCCTTAAGCTCGTCAAGTTGCAATAATCTTTATTCACATATATCTTTCATATCAGTATATAGTTTTTTGATTGCTGAAAATCCTTATGCTCTAATTCTACTAATAGGTGGCATAGTTTTCCAAATGTTAGTTTAAAGGGTAACATTCCAATTGGGGCTTTGTAAGCTATTCTATTTCTCAGTATTTTCAGCATTGTTCACTGTTTTTTGTAAAATATCTTAATTTTTCAGCTGAAAATTTCAACTTGTCCGCTGATTTGTGGGTAATAAGAGGTTGTTACCTTGTGAGTGACTCCATACTTTTTCAAGTGTTTCTAAGAAACTGATTACGAAAATGAGTTCCCCATCTCCAATGAGAATTCACGCTGCCCTATATCTAGTGAGTACAAATTTCTTTAAGAACTTATCACCGCTTTCGCATCATTGGTTGGTGTAGTAATGGTCTCTACCCACTTAGAAACATAAACGATTGCCAATAAAATGTATTTATTCGAGAAAGAAGATGGAAAAGATTCCATAAAGTCTATCTACAAACATTAAATATCTCAATCTCCAAAATTTCATGAATCTTTCTTTTTTCCTTGTGATTCCTCTTCCTTGTTGCTTTATTTTTGAATTTTCCTAATTGTTGTATGCTACTCTCTTTTTGTAATACCCTCAGTTTTCCCCCTTTAGGGTTTCTTTTTTTATTTTGCATATGGTGTATGATTCATTTTCAATAAGCATCGGATGGTTGTTGATTTTTCAACTAGGATTTTGACACGATACGATTTTCAACAATCACCTCAAAGGATAACTCAATGCATAAATCCATCCATGTACTTACGTAAAAAATTTTATGACACTCTCAATTTTTACTTTGACATGTTAAATACTTCACTTTATAAAATTGTATTAATTACATACTTCAACTTACAAAAATTATTTTATTGAATACTCAAATTTCTAAAATTAAATCAATTAAACACTTATTTGATAGTTGAAAATTTTAAAAATTATTATTTTAAAAATCATAATAACCAGATATTAAGTGAATTTCTTGCACATAAATATCAAAACTACCAAAAAATGTTATTTTTAGTATAGAGAGGGATATAATTTTAGCAAAATTCTTAACTTTAAGGAAATAATAAGTCAGTTGTAAAATTCAGGGTGTCATAAAGTTTTTTCCCTAAAGTACATGGCATATATTTATACATCTGGCACTCAAAGGATGATGTCTCAAAGAATAATCAATTTGTCTTTTAGCGAAAGGTCTTGGTAGACTGTTTTGCAATAGAATTGAACTCTCTTTTGATAAGTTCAAAAGTATATGACCTCCTTTTACAATATTGCTCTTGAAATGATTCTCAATGTGGTCAATCATAGATCACCTGCAGCAGGGTCATCAAATGAAGGTTAGATAATCTATTTTTAAGTCTATTTTCCAGTCATTTTACACCTAAATAAAATATCAATGGAATTGTTTACCAGACTTTATCAAAGTGAGCATATGCACTAAAAATGGGACCTTTATCTATAAAACATATCCAAAATGCAACTATATAAATTCCTATTGAACTTCTCATAATTTGTATGCATTACGTGCTGCCACCACCTCTATGCATCAAGAATGCCATTCTAGTTTAATTCATGTCAGATTCGAGATTGCAACTGAAATTAATGCCATTCCAATTTAATTCAAATCAAATTTGAGTTCTTAAGAAGCTGATTATGTAGCAAAGATTGAAACCAATAGGGTTAGTTTAGTTTGAGAGAGGGAAACGGAAAAGGCCCAAAGCGAAAATGTGGAGGAAGAGAGGGAAGGATGAAAATTACCTTATTTTGTTATGTTTTATCAGAGCTTAGAGGGAAAAAATGAATTTTAAATAATTTTTTATATGTTTGACTGAAAAATCTAAATAATGCCTTTTTCTTTTTTTTCTTTTCTTTTTTTTTCCCCTTTCTTATTTTGAGATGGCAAGAACATTATTAAATCAAGGATCAAAGCAACTTCCACCCTCCAGTTTGGGTCCTAAGCAGCTTAACAAAGTCTCAGAAAATTAAATTATGATCAAATTTTCATATAAGGCCTGTTTTCGGAAGTCATCGAGTACATTTTAAGCCCTACAGAGTCATACATGCCCGAGCACTTCACAACTATCTTTTTTTTTTTAATTTTACCATATTTTGATTCTTGAGAATTCAATCCCATCTAAATAATAAAGCAGATAACAAATGGTTCACTGTACTAATTGATGAAGTGCTTAAGACGTTCCTACATCTTTCATTTTCGGCAATAAAACAATGTACAACACTAGACTCAGCCCAGAATTTTACAATCCTCAGTGTCCCAATTGACAAAATAAAGCAAAATTGAAAATGAGTATAGAGTCACCCACTTGAAGAATGTGATTCTTTTCCACCAAGTGTCTGAATTATAGCTTCCAAAAGTTTAATTTCATTATCACGCTTAGATATTTCCTCTTGCTTTGCACGCAGCTCCTCCATGTGCAGTTCAAATACCTCTGCATCCAATATACATACACAAATTATATTGTCAATCACAAATTATAATTTTCATTTTGAATTATCCTTATTTATAAGACATGAACCAGAGCCTAGAAACAAAACAAGGATATTTAAAATTTCTAAAGGTGATAGAGCTGCTGCATCATAAAGCTTCTTACAAATGGGCTGTCAATGGAAAAAGAAGCCATTACCACAATTAAGTGCACAAAATGGTTGTTTAAAGAGCCACTTAAAGACCCTGGGTAAAAGGGAGATTTTCAAATAAATTGAAGACAGCAGTCTTCAAATTTTTCACAAATGTTGCAATTCAAAATAGCTTTTACCCTAAACTATAATTAATACATAAAAGGAGACTTGTAACGTCCAGAAATTCATGACATTGTAAAATGAGTAGAAGACGAACCCTCTGATATTCATAAAGAGTCATCCAAATATTGTAAGCAATGGTAAGTATCAGAACATATTTTTCAGCTGCACTTCAGTTCTACAATATAGGAGTTTGATGAAGGGACTGTTCCTATTTTAAATGCATGATATTCATCAATGGAAAAAATAAAAATATTGGCCTAATGGCTAATTCTCCATATTAAGGTGCAAAAGATGAAACATACAAAATTGATTTGGTGCTTCAGTCATCTGAGGTGCATTGTGCGATGTAGAAAAGTTATGCTCAGATTTAAACTTTTAGGGGATTGCTACAATTGTTTTCCTACCCTTTCTCTATGACCGATTATTAGAATATTAAGAATTTTCTTAAATGCATTTATGTTTTAGTAGTTTCAAGGATAAATGAAGAGTTTCAAAATTAAGCGCATATATTTAGTTTTAAAACTTGTCATTTGATAGAATTAAATAGCCTTCTTAAAACAAGAATTTCTTAATGCATTTAGAGCTTAAGTTTCAAACTAGAGTCAATTACTTTATTTAATAGTTAACTCATAATAATTAAAGGCAGGCGCACCAAGGCGCAAAGGGATGCCGGAGCCCAGGTGCTAGCCTAAGGTGCACGCCTTAGGAAATGAGGCGCAAAAATTTTAAAAAAAAATTGAAACACATAAATCTGAAAATTATATTGTAAGATAAAAAAAACAGGATAAAAGTTAGAAAAAAATGGAAAGAAACACACATACATCCAGTAAGAAATGACAACATAACGAGTTATATTTTAAGACAATGGAGTTAATATAGAAAAGAGTAGAATCGAGAAAATGAAAAAAGAAAAAAAAAAAAAAAAGAAAGCAAAATAGAAAGCAAATATAGGAAGAGAAATTGAGAGACGCATATCTGGATGGCTTTTGGCTAAAACTGGATGAGGGAGTGGAGGCTGGAACACAAAGCACATCACAAGCTTTTGTGTTGTATTTTATTTATTTTATTTATTTATTTATGTAAGCAGTGGAGAGAGGTAACTATATCTGGATGGCTTTTGGCTAAAACTTGATGAAGAAGTGGAGGCAGGATCACAAAGCATATCACTTGTTTTTGTGCTGCATTTTATTTCTTTCAGTTATTAATTTTATGTAAGTAGATGTTGGGTAGACAACTTTATAATGAAAGAAAAACCCTGAGTGTCTTGTTCAGGAAAACAAAAAGTAGAAGCGCGCCTTTCTTGAGCCTTAGGAGCCAAAAAAGCACACGCCTCTACCCAGAAGCAATAGCCTGAGTGAAGTTGCCCGCCTGAGGACTGCTGAAGCGCAAGCTCTTGAGCCTTAAGTAAGGCGCACCAAAGTTGTGCCTTTAATAAATATGATTTAACTTATGAACTCTTGTATAAATAGGCTTCTATCAAAGCTAAATGTAAAAAATTGCAACAAAGAGTTCAAATCTAATAGGAAGTTCTATTCTAAACTTCTTTTTTTTTTTTTTCCATTTTTGAGTTCTCTATCTATTGGGTTTTTCCTATTTTCTAACTAGTGCTATTAGACATTGTTGTTGTTAGAATCGTACGATTCATGATATGAATCGCACGATTCGTATTGAATCTAAGGTAGAACGAGACGTATCTTAAGGACGAATCGGATATCACATGAATCGGAAGCGAATTGCACAAATTGGCGCCGAAATCGTACGATTCGATTCGAATCTTACTATACCACCTTGATATAGTTATATTAGGAGAAGAAGAAGATGATGATAATGATGATGAAGGGCTTGAAATTGGAAATGATGAAGATTAATGAATGAATATGATATTAGTTTTTTATTTTCAAATTCTAATTTAATAGTTTGATATTTTGAACTTAGGAACTACACAAATTATTAGTTTTATTTAGTATATGATTGATATATTTG
>CANUEP010233491.1:0-32925 GCA_947857235.1 Jatropha podagrica
TTCTTCTACTAATTCCTCAACTAAATCATTTGCCATAATCAAATCTCCACTTCCATTAATTGCTTGATCCAATTCCTCCCACTCAAATTCCTCGTCGGGATTTTCAATTCCCATAAAATCATCCATGAAACTATCGCACAAACTGTTAGAACCCGAAGATTCATTACCTTCATTATTTCCGCCAACAGTACCCAAATCAACAATCTCGCTATCAGAATTCGAATCCCTAACTCCGTCTCGAGTAACTCCATCACCATCGAACCCAGATCCTAATTCGCCCGTCGTGATCATCGTATCGCGACTTCTATGCTAGTGCGTAAATGTTCTTTTCCAGAAGCCTTTCAAAGAGACTACCCACCTAAAAGGGAGAGGATTTTGTATGTTGAGGATGCTGTGTGCTTTGGCATATATATATAGCACTCGTTCTACGCGGTCCGACTTACGCGGGCCAATGTATAATTTAATTAAAATTTTTTAATTAATTTATATAAAACATAGTGTTCTATTTATTGCATATTATATTTTATTTTTTAAAAATTTCATTAATAATTTTTTTACTAAATGAATAATAAAAATAATTATAAGTATTTTAGATATAAATAATTTGAGCTAAACCTTTAATTTAATTTTTATATTTCAATGATACAACATTACATTATACATTTTTTCTTTATAAGCTTTCATGATTAAAGTAAACAATATCCTTATTTGACTTTTGGAAGACATTATTGTTTTACTTTAATTATGAAAATTTATGAGGAATAAAATTTATACTATTTTCTGAATAGATTGGTACAATAGTTATTTTCGACTGAAAATATTATCTTAATTATTATATATATAGAAAACTATTACACTGATATTGA
Source organism: Jatropha podagrica (assembly GCA_947857235.1). Taxonomy (NCBI): domain Eukaryota; kingdom Viridiplantae; phylum Streptophyta; class Magnoliopsida; order Malpighiales; family Euphorbiaceae; genus Jatropha; species Jatropha podagrica. Next base: position 867 of record CANUEP010233491.1, read on the forward strand.
ATTATATTAAAAAAAACTAAGATATATATAAAAATTTAAAAATATGTAAATATCGATTATAGTTTGATACTAAGTGACTAACTGATACAAATAAATTTGAAATTTAGAGTTTTATATTTTTATATGTTACATGAGCAAAAATTTGAGATTTAAAATTAATTTATAAAATTAAATACAATCCAACCAAATTTCATCATCTATAAATAATTTTTTTTAAAAAAATATATAATATATTAAAAGGAATGGTAAATGTCAAATAAAATAAAAAGAGGATAAAACAATTGACATTCTCTATCCAAATATCTAAAAATTTTAGCTAACTTAAAATAATTCATAGGAAATTTGATTGTCTTTCTTACGAACATGTATTAAATTAAAAGAAGCTAAATTGAGAAATAAAACAATCTAAAATAAAAAGTCTAGTCTCGAAAGTAATCAAAGGATAGAAAAATTATCTATTTCTTTGTTAATTATAAATTAATTTTTTAAAAAATTTAATCCAATCAAAGGATAGAAAAATAAAAAGAAATTCTCTAAAATTTCTTAAAAAAGAAAAATAGAAAGCTAAACAAAGAAAGAGCTTAAATATTCTCTTTGTTTCAGCTTTCATATATAGATAGATTATATACACATAAATATATTAATACTTTTATTAAATAGAATCTAATTACGATTTCAATAATAAAAATAATTGAAATAGTTTAATAAATTTTAAGGAAATAATAATCACAATTAATCTTTATTTTTATTCATAAATTATTAATTATTTGCTAAACTTTAATTTATGTATATTGAGAAAAAAAAAAGGAACTTAACTATGCTAAAATGAAAAACAACATAGTTTCTTCTTAAAAAAAAAAGAACAACATCATTAATAAATGATAAAAAAACATAATAACTGAAAATTCAATGGCAAATTAAAATATAGAAGATGATTAATGATTAATTTTAAAAAAATAAAATTAATATTGTAATGTGTCGAAATGATGATTTTTTTAAGTGAATTTTTTTCCTATATATAAGGTTCCAAATCAAATTTGCGATGAGGTAATTTTTTATCCATGAAACGTAAATTTAATTTCGATGTATCCATTATAGTCCTATAATTAATTAAAATAAGTTAATTATAAATTTTTATCAATTGATAAAAAAAATTAACTAGTTAAAATAAAGTTTCACAATTATAACCATTTACGAAGAACACTTAGATTTTTCTTACAAACAAGTAGAAGATGGAAACTTGTAAAAGAAAAAGGAATCTAATTTATATTTCTGTATAAAAGTTGAAACCAATAGAAAATTTAAGATCTTCCCTTTGTTTATTATTCTATTTTTCTTTTTTCATGGACTTTTTTAAATATTTTATCTATTTTTCTATAATTTGATTAGATGTTTTATTTAAAAATTATTAATATATAATTATAATTAATAGATATTATAAATTTATTTATTTTTTATTTTTTTTATATGTATCTATCTACTTATTTAATCTAATCTATACAATCAATCAATCAGCCGTAAGTTTTAGAAACTTAATACACACAAATTTTCTCTCTGCTTGACGCGTTATTTGCAGCTTCGTATTATTTTTTTATATATATTGACAATCAAGTTGTGATAATTTTATTTTTATGGCTCCTTATGCTCCTTAATCCAATCTTCTAAATTTGTTATTTAAATGGTTGAGTTTTGAGTTTTATCTATATATTATCCATATAAAATATTGTAAATTATACTTACACTCTGCCTAAAATTTCTTCCCGATTTTCTCTCTATATACTAAAATGAATATCAGAATCGCTATTTAGGTAATTTTCCTTTTATTTGCCTTTACTAAGTAGAGTTTTTTATTGTTCTTGCTAAATATTTGATAATTCCTTATATTTAAAATATGCATGCGAAACGTGGTATTTCGGCTAGTTGATAGATTATATTTATATTCTGGACTAAGTTATAATTAATTAAGGATTTAATTGTAATTATCCAAGCTCGTTTCTATTATATCAACCATGCATGAATGATGCTCTAATTGAGGATCTAACCATAATGACTTATAGCATAGCATCAAAGTAATGCAATCCTTTATCAACAAGCCCCATGTGCACACAAGCTCTGAGGACAGAAATAAAAGTCCAATGATTTGGTTTCACATTTTCAAGTTGCATGTTCTCAAAAGTTTTAAGGACCTCCTCTGTAGGACCATGCTGAGCATAGCCACAAATCATGGCATTCCATGTTACGAAATCCCTATTACGTGCTTTCTCAAACACTAGTCTTGAATCTTGCATGCTTCCGCACTTGGAGTACATATCAACGAGAGTGCTGGATATGTTTACATCCGAATGTAGTCTAAGCTTGATGATTTGAGTATGTATTTGCTTTCCAAGTCCTATTGTAGCTAAATTGGCACAAGTATCAAGAATGATTGCGTATGTGAAGTTATCTGGCTTCATACCCATTTCCAACTTTTGAGAGAAAAAACTGTGAGCATCCTCACTCTGTTTTAGCAGAGAGAACCCCGAAATAATTGCATTCCATGAAACCATTGTCTGTTGTTCGGTTCTGTTACGGATTTTCTCTGCCTCTTCCATCATTCCACACTTGCAGTGCAAATCAACAAGAGCACCTCCTACAAAGGAGTTGAAACCCATTCCAGATTTTATAATTCTGTTATGGATCTCCATGCTAGTACTCAAAGTTTGCTGACTGGCACAAACCTTTAGGATGCTGGCATGAGTGAACTCATCGGGCTCCATTCCAAAGTGCAGCATTGATGCTAAAAATGAAAATGTCTCCTCCTCCTTTCCATTGTATTCATAAGCAGCAATAATTGCCACGAGGTAGAGATGGTAGGCATAAGCTAAGAACAAGAATCATCATCAACTACAAGAAAAGAACTTGAAATCAAGAAACAAGCAATCCAAATCAAGAAGAGCATTTTTGAAGGATTGACCAACACATTTGTTATGATGCTATTTACAATCATAACAAATCTCTCTGTTGCCTTATGGGCTATAAATGGAAACCCTAATGGATCGTCCATTGATCTTAGCCACCATGTCTTCTTCTTCCTTGTGATGCTAAATTTCTACGCTTCAGTCATCGGAGTTCTGCTATGCCATGTCTCTCCTAAAGTTGCTGAAGGGTTTCACTAATGGCATTTCTATGTGCTCTCCTTTCATTCACTTTACTGTTTCGTGCAATTCTTCCAAGTGAACTCAAAGGGCTACCTTGGTTTTTCACGGCAGTTGTGGTTTAGCTTTGTATATAATCAATAATTATTACTTCAATTTAATAATTTTTTAAAAAAATTAATATTAAATTAAGAATAATATAATTAATATATTCAATAATTTATTGTGATTTAGACAAATTTAATGACTTTTTTAAATTGCGTGAGATCCCAAATGTAATAAATATTACGGAAAAAAGGTAATACTAAGTCATTTAATAGGACTAGACTTCAAGAATTTTATAATAATTTCACTAAACAATAGGAAATAATAATAATGATTTCATCCAATTTCAGGGACCTCAGTCATTTTATAGTACTTTATCCGAAAAATTTTGTGGCACTTCAAAAAATGTAGTGAATTATAAAATTATGAATTTTAATAACATTATATACTTTTTTTACATTTTTTTTCCGAGAAATATATACATCTTTACATTGGTAATAATAGCTGCTTGTTGTATTTTATTCTTATATGCAAAAAATTAATTTGATGTGCGGTTTTTACTATTTTGCAATAATAATTTTACATTTTCAATTAATTAATATATATTTAATCAATTTAATTTTATAAATTATAATGTTAAATATAAATTTTTGCAGTTAAAATAGTAAATGATTTATGTTCAATATAATTTTATGATTTCTACTATGGTAGTGATTTATGTAATGAGTGAGATCGGAAGTGAAAATAGCAAATGAGAAAAGAGATGATAGTGAAATAAAAAAATGATAGATTTATTAATAAACTTTTGTGAAATTTATTTAAAAATTTTATTAATAGAATTAGTAGAATAGTTTTTATTGATATTTCTTATAATTTAGTAATTCCTTCTTCTTTTTTTTTGTTTAAAATTATAAAATTATAAATTTATAAATTCGTTATAAATCGATAAAAGTTTCTATTTATGAATTAGCAACGAAATTTTTTCATTTCTAAATTAAGGATTCTACTTATGAATTAGCAACAGAATGTTTCGTTTCTAATATTATAACCTAAATTCTTTTTATTAATTAATAAAATTTATTTCATTAGGATTACAAAATAGGTTAGTAACGGAATTTCTATCTGTTGCTATATTTATAACTAAAATTGATAAGCTATTTTGCAAACCTAAAATTCACAACATATTTCTTTTGCATCGCATTCTTTAGCATGTATGTTTTTTATTTTCTCTTTTTTTCCTTTCTTTTATTTCATATTTTATTGATAAAAATTTAAATTTTATTTGTATTGTAAGATTAATATTTGTAATGGTAATATATTTTACTTTTTTATTTTGAAGTATTTTGATAGAACTATGATAATTCCAATATTCAAATTATAATATAATAAATCATAACTTTTTTTTAGTATATGGGAAAGGGAATTCAAACTTAAATTTATTGTCAAAGCATATATACATTTATCAGTAAGTTATATCTTGTTGTGTATAAATCAAAAAGTTTTTGCTTGTATATAAATTCTAAATTTTATTTGTATTTTATTGATTGATTAACAATATCATTAATGATAATTTAGTCACATCTTAATTAGGATACATTGGGTTTCTAAAACGTCAATGTTAAACTTATGAATTGATAAAAATACTATTGAGAATTTTAATTTTATTGATTGAAAAATAAATGTAATTTAATTTTGATTGGTTATATTAATTTTCTATTTGAATCTAAATTCTATTAGAAAATTTAATCTAATTCTAAATAGAAAATTGTCTAATACTTAAAATATAAAATAAAATTAAAAACTGTAGTTATAGTTGTTGACATGATTAAAAATACATACATATAAAGTCTATTATATATAATTCAAAATTATTAATTTTATCCTATGAAAGAATAATGCAACGTGATAATATTACAATATGAATTTTTTTATGCAAGGGATCATAAAATCTTTCAATATCATATTTAATCTCATTCTAATAATGATATCTATTTATTATTTTTATTATATTAATATTATAATGTAATTCTATTATAATTAGAAATTTGTCCTGCCATATTACTATCTATATGTTTAATTTTAATTACTTTTAACTATCGAGAATTTATTGCTTTTGACTACTAAGGATTATTACATCAAGTTTTTGTTAATTTGAAATTATTGAATTTACAATCATATTTTTTTCTTACAATATGTATAATTTTATTATATGAATTGATATCATAATATCCATATATAGTGTTGTATATATTATTAATCATGTATGAATCTTAAATTTTAACTCTCACTATTTCTAAATTAATAAAATAATTTTTATTTATATTTCTTATTGAAAGTCATTATCTTTAATGAAATATGTCATTTTAAACTATAATGAGCTATAGCAAAGGAAAAATATTCAAAATATTAGATATTATTATTCGTATAAAAAAAATAAAATATTAATTATGTTAGGATAAAACTGTATTGCAATTCTGGTCTATTAAATTAATAAGTATAAATTATATATATACCTGTTATAAATTGGTTTAATCAGAATATAAATTAATAATTATATTTTATTTCTTATTTATAAAAATTTTAAAAATTATAAAAAAATTAAAAGAGTAAATAATAGTTAGTATTTTTTACTTTAAATTTCAATTTTAAACCTTGTTTAAATTATTTCATCAGAAGTAAAATATAAGTAAAAAATGAATAAAAAATAAATTAAGAGTTGCATTAACAAGTGAAACTGAAACCATAGGGAGGGAACCGAAACCAAAGGTTCTGTGAGGAAAACTGAACTCCTAAAACAGTTTGAGAACTCACCGAAGCATGACTGCCATGGTTGATGGCAAATCGCACATATTCTTTTTGCTTATTCACAAGAATATCTTCTCATTCCTCAGGAATTCTATACAAAAAAGCTCAACAGATCTTTACTTTCTCTACAGTCTCTACGCAACGTACACCCAACCAACCAAAGGTAAAAACTTTTTCCCATATTTACCAGGAATGCTCCATTCTCAACTCTCTAAATCCAGGAAAACAAGCCCATGCTCGCATGATAATATCTGGGTTTGTCCCTACTATCTTTGTTTCGAATTGTTTGTTCCAGATGTATGTAAAATGTTCCCATTTGAAGTACGCATACCAAGTGTTTGACAAAATGACTGAAAGGGATGTAATTTCTTATAACACAATGATATTTGGTTATGTTGGCTGTGGGGAAATGGGTATTGCGAAGCAATTTTTTGAGAACATGCCCAATAGAGATGTCGTATCATGGAATTCAATGATTTCTGGGTATCAAAAGAATAGTGAGTATCTAAAGTCAATTGACTTTTTCTTGAACATGAGCAGATCAGGTGTGGGTTTTGACCGAACTACTTTTGCTGTTATTCTGAAAGTGTGCGCGGTTTTGGAAGAGATTCTTGTGGGGATTCAGGTTCATGGGCTCATTGTCCGTATAGGATTTGATAATGATGTGGTTACAGGTAGTTCTTTGTTGGATATGTATGCCAAGTGTAAGAGATTAGATGATTCACTTCAGGTTTTTAGTGAAATTCCTGAGAGGAATTCAATTTCTTGGAGTGCCATGATTGCTGGCTGTGTTCAGAATAGTCAGTTTGTTGAGGGATTACAGTTTTTCATAAAGATGCAAAAGGCTGGAGTTGGGGTCTGTCAATCCACCTATGCTAGTGTGTTCAGGTCATGTGCAGGGATTTCTGCGTTGGAATTGGGCTCTCAGTTGCATGGCCATGCTGTTAAGGGTAGTAATTTTAGAGCCGACGTCATTGTAGGGACGGCCACTTTGGATATGTATGCAAAATGTGGTAGCATGGCAGATGCTCAAAAGCTATTTAACTGGTTTCCAAAACCTAGTTTACAATGCTATAATGCCATTATTGTTGGGTATGCACGAAATGGCCAAGGCTTTGAAGCTTTGGAGTTATTTAGGCTTTTGCTAAAGTCTAGCGTTGGATTTGATGAAATTAGTCTGTCTGGCGCATTTAGTGCATGTGCAACTATTAAAGGTGGTTTGAAAGGGCCTCAACTACATTCGTTAGCAGTTAAGGCTAATTTGAGGTCAAACATTTGTGTGGCAAATGCTATTCTAGACATGTATGGCAAATGTGGAGATTTGGGTGGAGCTGTTGGAGTGTTTGATGAGATGGAAATAAGAGATGCTGTGTCTTGGAATGCAATTATTGCTGCCTATGAACAGAATGGAAGGGAAGAAGAGACATTTTCATTTTTTGCATCAATGCTGCACTTTGGAATGGAGCCTGATGAGTTCACTTATGGCAGCATCTTAAAGGTTTGTGCCAGTCAGCAAACTTTGAGTACTGGCATGGAGATCCATAACAGAATTATAAAATCTGGAATGGGTTTCAACTCCTTTGTAGGAGGTGCTCTTGTTGATATGTACTGCAAGTGTGGAATGATGGAAGAGGCAGAGAAAATCCATAACAGAACCGACCAACAGACAATGGTTTCATGGAATGCAATTATTTCGGGGTTCTCTCTGCTAAAACAGAGTGAGGATGCTCACAGTTTTTTCTCTCAAATGTTGGAAATGGGTATGAAGCCAGATAACTTCACATACGCGATAATTCTTGATACTTGTGCCAATTTAGCTACAATAGGACTTGGAAAGCAAATACATGCTCAAATCATCAAGCTTAGACTACATTCGGATGTGTACATATCCAGCACTCTCGTTGATATGTACTCCAAGTGCGGAAGCATGCAAGATTCAAGACTAGTGTTTGAGAAAGCACGTAATAGGGATTTCGTAACATGGAATGCCATGATTTGTGGCTATGCTCAGCATGGTCCTGCAGAGGAGGTCCTTCAAACTTTTGAGAACATGCAACTTGAAAATGTGAAACCAAATCATGCGACTTTTATTTCTGTCCTCAGAGCTTGTGCGCACATGGGGCTTGTTGATAAAGGGTTGCATTACTTTGATGCTATGCTAAGTCATTATGGTTTAGATCCTCAATTAGAGCATTATTCATGCATGGTTGATATAATAGGTAGATCAGGCCGCGTAGCCGAGGCCTTGAAGCTTATTCAAGAAATGCCTTTTGAAGCTGATGCTGTTGTGTGGAGAACTCTGCTTAGTATTTGCAAGATTCATGGAAATGTTGAGATTGCAGAAAAGGCAGCAAATTCTATTTTGCAATTGGACCCACAAGACTCTTCTGCTTACATTCTTCTATCGAACATATATGCTGATGCTGGAATGTGGGGTAAGGTTTCGGAGATGAGAAAAATAATGAGGTATAGTAAGGTAAAGAAGGAACCAGGTTGCAGTTGGATTGAGGTAAAAGGTGAAGTTCACACGTTTCTTGTTGGAGACAAGGCTCATCCCAGGTGTGAAGAGTTGTACGACATACTTGATGTCTTGATTAATGAGATGAAGCGGGATGGATACTTGCCTGATGCTGATTTTGCCCCTGGTGAGGAGGCGGAGGAATATGAGCCGCCGGTAGAAGAAGAAGCAGCAGCTTAGTAGTGGTTTTGGGAAGACGGCGCGCCTAGGAGCTCATATGTCGAATAAACCAAACCAAACACGGGCTATTCGAAGCGAACCCAATAGCATTAGCCACCGTCCTAATGTTCATTTTCTCTTCCCTTTATCCTCTACACGAGGAGAAGAGGCGTCGTGTCTGTCGTTTTTCTCTGACGTTAAGTCGCTATAGACAACGTGCCTTTTAGCCTTTTCTTTCTTATTTTTATTGGATATTAAACTCAAGCACAAGTCATTTTTTTGTTTCTCCCATTTTACTGTATGGCTTAAAATACGAAATTTTCCCATTTTATTCATATAATGTAACTGAGTGGAACCTTTTCCTTATCGTTAGAGGAAATTCTTTTCTCTTCAAAAAGAAAATTTTCCCTTGGAAACCTTCTTTAATCTTTCTTTCTAATCCTATGAACCAATCCTTTGCTTGCTTTTTCAAACCAATGGATATCCAAATGACATTTAGGAAAAAAAAAAAAAGAAAGACTAAGCAAAAACTCAGTCAAGATCACTTTGATTTGTCTGAAAATGGTATTACTGCCTCCTGTACTATGTTGCATTTTTAGTATTTTAATTCATAACATACAAAAACTATCCAAAAATTGTGTTAGGATCTCTACTAATACTATCATATGGGTCGGCTCTATCGCTGAAATAAGTAGACAGCTGCTGCAATCATTAAAATAAGAATTGCCATGATAACATGCTTAAAGTTGAGCATTCCTGCATCTATTCTCCTTACACTTTCAGGTTGCAGTACTGAACCTGCCGGCCCCGCTGTCACTTTAGTCTCACCAACAGATGCATTTTTCTGGGACTTGTCCAACTGTTAAGCAGAAAAGGAAAAAAATAGACAAGTGAGGAAAACGTTAATGATGCTTCTGTACTCTAACCATAACAAGTTCCAACTTCCAAGCAAAAGATTTTACAAGAAGAAATAAGAAAAGAAACTGCATTGTAGCCCTAAAGAGGAAAGTGATTTCAACTTCCTTGCCCATCTAAGCTAGAGAACTGATGGTTTCAGCATTACTTATTTTCCTTGAAAAACAACTTGGTTTGAAAAATAAGTGATTTTGTATTTGGTGTTTCATGGATCATTCCCATTCCCCAATAGGAAAAACCCGCCTTGTTTGCATTTAAGAACCCGCTTCCATCATCAGATGTTCAAACAAATTTATTGAGAATATAAGGGTTAACACTTACCTTGGAACCAGATGCCGAGATTTGGGTTATTTCATGCTCAGGAAACAGATGCTTTTTGCCATCCCCTCCACTATAATGGCCAGTACCTATAAAGGGATCCTTTCTTGCTTGCTGTAATTTCACCGTCAAATGTCTATTCTCAAGTGATAATGATGTCAGCTGTAAATATCAACAAAGCATCAGAAAGTCCATGCAGAAAGAGTCAGATAATGCAACTGCAAACATGTGCATGCATTTAGAGTGTATGTTGAGATTCATCAAAAGGCCCTGTAACAAGGATACTAAAAACAATTCTCAAGTAGACACCACAGCTCTGCTTAGCCAAAAGAAGATGGTTATTTGTATATTTATGAACAATAGTGACAAATATTGAATCATTACATGAAAAAGAAATAAATATCTTTGCTATTTTGTATTACCTCCTATCTCCAAGTTTTTGTTTATTCAAAACTTATAGGCATTCACATTATCATTTAGAGAGAGCAAGAGATAGAGGGAAGTGCCTCAATTAAGTTTTGATCATCATTTGGATATTTCTGTTTGTGAATCCTGGACAGTAATTACCTTCATTTATTTCTATTAATGTTCTAATAATGTTTCACCCACACATATTAGTGTGCATTTGCACACAACATAAAGTTTTATGAACCAAACCCCAGCCTGTAATTATGATTTTCTATGTTCTTTCAAAAGATTATTCGATTCAATTTTAAGTTAACACCTTAAGAAAAAGACACCTCTGGCAGTAAATTCAGGTGATACCTGCTTATGAAGACGCTCTCTTTCAATAGCCAATTGCAACACCAAATCTGTTATTACTTTAGTCCGAAATCCAATATCCTTTGCAGTAGCTATTTTTGTTTCCTCAGCTTGATTCAAAGATGCCTCCAAGCATTCAAGCCTTCCCCTCAAAAAGCTCAGTTCGTCATTTAGTTCTGCATTAGATTCAGATAACACAATGCATTTATCCTCTGCACTGTCTGCTCGACTTTCTGCTTTCTGAACTTTCAACTTTAGATCCTCAATTAAGTTTTCCATATCTCTAATTGAAGCATACAGCATGTTTTGCTTCTCCTGACCAGCATCAGTAGATGCCAGTGCATGCTGGAGCCTAATATCAGATTCCCTCAACTGCTTCTCTAATGTATCCACCTTTTCAGTCGTAACTTTAAGATGGGATAACTCTTCATTAAGATCCGTATTAGTCTCTGCCAACAACTTACATTTGACTTCTGCACTTGCTGCCCTACTTTCCACTTTAGTTAGTTGTTCTTTCAAATCCTCAAGTATATTTTCCATGCTAGTCACCTCAGAACGTAAAGCATTATGCTGTTCCTGATTTCCCTCCTTGAACTTTGCATTAGACAGCTGAAACTCAGATTCTTCCAGCTGCTTCTCAAGTGAACTCACCTTTTCTCTTAGAGTGAAAACCTCAGAATTTGCAAGAATTAATTTGTCTTCAGCTTCTGTCAAGCTTCTGTTTAAATTGTCAGTCTTTGCAAGAAGCTTAAGTTTTGAAGTGCTGCTATTGAACTTTTGCAAAGCATTTTCTTTGGCTTCCAACTGTTCCATGGATTTCTCAAGGTTTGATCTGAGTGCAGCTTCTCGTTGAACTGAGCCATTCAAATTGAACTGAAGCATCTTTACTCGACTCAGTAATTCTTGTGAAATTCCCATCAGAATTTCTGAAGCATTTTCTGCTGTGAACAATCTTTCATAAACATCTATTGCTTCTTCTTCCATGAAGAATACTTCTTGTTCTGTAGAAAGTAGCCTACATTTCATCTCTTCCTCCATTTGTCTTGACTCAATTAGCTTCTTTTCAAGATCCATCTCTCTTGCCAAAGATTTCTCTAGCATCCTCAAAATATGTCTTTGTTGTTCAGCAGTTTGCATCTTGATCTTTGCATTCATGTCCAAAAATTGGCTTTCTTCTGAGAAATTCGGCCCTCCACCACCATTCCCTATCAACATGCATGCATTAGAATGTGAACAAACCAAAAAAAAATAAGGATTTTTCTAACATATCCTTCTACCATGTCAAAAGTCATTCAAATAAAATCTTCTTTACTTGTCAATTAATACTTCAGAAACAAGAGAATTAAGGTTTAGAATATGAAAATCTGAAAGTCCATATCACCTCCCACAACTGCATGATATCAAAATTTATGCATAGAAGGAGAGAATGAATTTTCTGAACTTCCTTCTAAGTTTAAGCAAGGAAAGGAACTTCTAAATTTCACAATATTTTAAGTGCACTGTCAACTATAATGATCTTAAAAAAGCCCTTTTTAATGGGTTTCTGAAGTAACAGACAACTAAATTGATACTTAAAAGACAGATATATACAAACACAAATTTTTAATAATGATCAATGTAGCTTACAATTTTCTTCTCTTTTCAGACATGACAAGGTCCTCTGGAACTTGGCAGATTGCATCCTGATCTCTGAGACTTGATCCTGTAATTGCTTCAGCGATTTTTCACAATCAAATAACTTTTCTTCCATTGCCATGAAAATTTCTTCCAAGTGTTGATATGAGGATATCATTTTACGGGCATCAACAATAGTTTTCTGGGTATCTGTCATGAACTTATCCAATTCTGTTACTTCAGAATCCAAAATCCAGGATAAGAGATCAAATTCCAGAGCTTCCACTGAATCTCCCACAAAATTTTCTTTTGGGGAGGTAATTGTTTCAAACTCATTTTCCCTCGTTGCTACATGCATCATAAGTAGACTTAGGTTAACCAGCTTCTCAGAAGCACATGCCAAATCTAATTCCATTCTTGTTAGAATCTCATCTGCAATTCCTAACTCCCCATTTATTTCTGCATCAGAAGACATTTCAACAACTAAATCAACTTTACTTGACTCAGTTTCTTGATCTGCCAGCTTGACTTCATCAAGGGAGACACTAACTTCAAAATCAGAATCAGTACCCATACTTATGTCTACTTATTCAACTAGCCTTCAAACCTGAATACTGATAGAGAATAGCAAAACAGAGTAGAAGAAATCAGCGCCAGTCAAAAGAAAAAGGGGTGCTATAATTAAATAAGTATTTTCAAATAATAGCACCAAATTTTCATAAGTTAAGGTCCACAGTGAATAAATAATTATGTGCCAGCCAGCCATCTAGATATGGTGGTTAGCATAAATGGTAAGGACAATAACGTATGAGCCAAGAAGGGAAAGAAAATAACAAATACTAAGCCGCAATTCCAAACTAGTTGGCTTTGGCTACATGAATCTTTTGTCTCCATCCTGCTTTGCTCATAGCTAAATCTACATTAATGTCAAGAGACCGCAAATCTTTCGTCACAAATTCCTTCCACCTGGTCCTCGATCGACCTCTTTTCTGTTTAGCACCCCTTCACCAGCAATATATCACACTTATGACCAAAGCACGAGAAGGGAAATAAAATTTAGGAAAAATACAGTGTCTATATTTTGGAAACACCACCAACACTGAGATCCATTATGTAGTGTATGATAAAGTGAAAAAAAGGACTAGAATTGATGATAATGGCTTTTATGCACCAATAAAATTATAAGTCACATTTTGTGGTCAATAATTATCAGAGCTGGATTTTTTTTTTTTTTTTTAAAAAAAAAAAAGAGCTAATTGTGATTATCATGGACAAGAAGATCTGACTTACAATTTTTTCTGTGTCTATCACATGATATGCACCATGGCCTATCAGTTTCGTAAAAATTACATTATTCAGGTTAATCAATGGGTATCAATTTTGGAATGAACAACCTAAACATAAAAAATGGTGGACCCTATTAGTCTCATCTTCAACTTTGGATTTTCCACAACTTTTTCAATGAATGCCTGCAGGCATGATTTGAACTTAACATACAAGCACAACCAAATTACTATATGATTGGAACGAGGCTCAAATGTGATGGAAGAGATTTAGGTAATGAGAGATGAAAATCACAAATCTCAGAATGAGCTGGAACCAGAAAAAGCTAAAGAAAATTTTAAGTTTCTAAGTCCTCATTAAGCACAAACACAATTGTCAAACAACAACCAAACCACTGCCAAGTTACCAACACAACTTATTATTAAGATAGGATAAAAAAGTTGGATCTAATACACATTACAACCTCTAAAACGAAGAAAATGAAATAAATTGAATTTACTATTATTTATTAATTTACATGGTGTGTAGAACAGTTCTGGCACAAGAATTCAGTTTAATTCTTCCAATAGAATTGAATTGAATTCTTGTACATGATTTTTCCAAACAGTGCCTTAGATATCTAGTCTAGAATCTTATTCATAAATTTCTCATCAGAACAACCTCATCCATTAATATAAACTGTCTCAAAAGACCCATTGATGGAAACAACAGGAACATCATATGCTAATACAGGTGAGTTCTAACTTCAAACTAGAAAAGAAAGCACACACACACACATATATATAGCCCATTCCCAAGTGAGTTGATACCTATAAAGTTGAGAGTGCTGAAGCATTCACACACACACACACACACACACACACACACACACATATATATAGCCCATTCCCAAGTGAATTGGTACATTAAAAGTTGCGAATGCTGAAGCATCATTCTCAACCAATTCTTACCACATTGGCTACTCTCCATTCACCAAAACAACTTGATTGCAAAATATTAAACCTATATTTTCTTATTGTGCAATTTCAAGAATTCTAAATATACAATTCTTCATTAATAACGAATGATCAACTATGCAGTGATATCCTACTCCGTAATGAATTATTCTCAACAAGGAAAAATAGATTCCAACTTTCCTAAATTGATGAAATTAATCCATTACGATCTCGTACCCCCCCACACACCAAACAATGTGTCAATAATTAAATAAGAAGCTCGTATGTAAATCCTCAAAGAAGACAAGGACGGATATAAGTTAAATCCTAACATGCCCATTTCCACTTATCAAAGATAAAATAAAATAACCCATTCCTAAGTTTGCAATATAAACAGAGAAATCACCGAAAGAACCAATGACAAAATCCACCATATTTGTCACTTTCTTGAGAAAACTGAAGAGAAATCTCAAAATGAAAAACATCAACAAGCAAAATTGAAAAACAATCATTTCTGAACGTACCCTTTTGAAGAGACTCTTCTGGAGTCTGCGAAAGCTTCGACAGAGGACGAAGAAACAAGTGGAGTGAAGAGTGAAGAGAGAGAAACCGAAGGTGAGAAGGCATCAATATAATAATATTATTAATCTGTCTCGAACTGGAGTTCTATTTTCCAGGTTAAATGGTGATTTCAGAACATTTTAAAATAAAAACTATCGAATGCTGCATGTTAACGTACACCCTGCAATTCATAACACGTGGCGTTTTCTGATCTGATTTGTGTTTTTATTCTTTTTTGTTTTGTTTTTTTTTTAACTAAGAGGTCAAATTGCCACAAATATTATTGCCATATATAACAAAATAATAGTTTTCTATTTTATTAATTTATTAAAAAATTAATTTTGAATAAATTGATTTTTTTTATTTAAGGGAAAATATTTATCTTTGCATTAAGAGTTTTTTTTTTTTCTTTGGGGCATTTGCTAGACTTTAGTGGAAATGATGTGGCATAAAATATTAGCTATATCAATATTTTTCAAAAAAATACTCAAATAGTAATCTCATATTAACATTTCTTGTGATTCAATTATTTGACTATTAGATTTCTAATCTTTTTATTTTGACTTATTATTATTATATGCTTATTTTTTTATTGTTATTTATTGATATATTTACCTTTTTAAACTTATAAACACAATTTATTAACTCATTGATAGACATTAAATTATATTAAGTTATGTGGGCCGAATTGAGCGGGCCCAATTCTGATTGGATTCGGCCTTACTTAATGAGCTAATCAAACTGAAATTGTTCGGTTTCTATTTATCTTAATGAGCTATTTATCTCAACTTACATTCACAGTATTGAAACTTTCTTCTTCTTTTTTTATTTTATTTTATTATTGGGCCCTGTCTGTTGCGTGTCCCCGCGTCGAAATAGTGCTTTGACAATGAAACTATCCACCGTTATGAAATTAAAATTTTGCATATAAATATATGACTTTTCAGAAGCAATTGGGTCATGGGTGGTTGGACCTACACCCTTCACAACCCCTTGCCCGTCTGACCGGACCAAATTAAAATAAAAAAAAATATTTAAAAAAATGAATCTAATGTGATAACCAAGAGTTTTATTAATTAATTTTTTTAAGATGATTTTATTGTTTAATTTAATTATTAAAATCTAAATAAACTATAATTTGATATATTTTGTCCTTTATTTTATAAAAATATAGCGAGTAAAAAGTTTTTAACTCGAATCTTCTCGGTTTTATACACCGACTTAGAAAAAATAAAATAAAAGAAAAAAAAAAAAAAGAAAAGCATTCAACAATTTGATAAGCATTCACTTCATGTAGTCATCTTCTTTGATTTCACAATAAACTAAGTAAAGATGTTTTTCGCGAATCACATAATTATTAATAAAAGTTAAAACCTATTAATAATTTTTAAATATATTCTACGAATTATTTTCTTGGCATGAATTCGTAATCTTTCACAAAGCAATCATTCTTCACACACACGTGGTGCAACCTCAGCCCCATATGTATAATAAAAAATTACCAATCATATAAATATAATTAATAGACAATGAATGTGCTATTTTAATTTTTTTTTTTTTTTTTTTTTTTTACAAAGGGGTTTTAAGATTATTGGTTTGTGTCTAACTAATGACAAAGAAGACAAAATCATTATGGTTGATGACATTAACATTGGCAACTTGTCCACCACAAATGTTATTGTCTCTTAATTTGTTACCAATGAATTAATTGGTACACGTGCTGAGCACGTGAAAAAATTTCTAATTTGATTTTTTTTAAATACATTTATAAAAGGGGATGAAAAATTTTAATAGTAATTAAGCCTTGAATTAGATTAAATGATCCTTAATAATAAAGTTTAGATATTTGATTTTTAAGGTTTTGACTATAATTTTTTTTTAGCCTTTTAGCTTTACACTATGATTGCGATAAATTAACCCTTCATTTAAAATCTTTTATTTTAAGTCTTATTCCATCTAAATAAATATAAAGAAAGAAGCGAAAAATTTTAATTATAATTAAGTTTCAAGTTGAATTTAGTCAATTTTCAATAATAAGATCCGAATATTCTAAAATAGTCAATTTTCTTATTCCCACGTGGGAATTTTTTTTATCTGATAATTTATAGAAAAAAGTAAATATTAAAAATTTTAAATTAGACCGCAAAATTTGTGGTAATTTCAAAGTTTTAGGTATTCTTAATAATTAAGCATTCTTTATATATTTATGCATACATGGTAGTTTTTTATTTTATTTTAAAATTATAAAATTATAAAATAGGAATTTTTTTTTTAAGTGACACTGAAGCGTCTTAGAGCAGAAGACTTAATATAATCATCATAAATTTAATTTTCTTATTTGTTTCAATTCTTAATCCTTTAAGAAAATATGAAGTAGTATTTTGTATAATTTCTGTATAAATAGAAAAAAAAAATAAAATATTTGTTGTAGGATTTTTAATAGTAATCAGGAAAAGTTTTAAAAAATATTTTAATTAGAGTTTATTTATTTAGAAGGTCACATATTTTATTGCCTATTAGAATTTTTATTTGCCAATTAGCTCTTTGGCTTAGCCTATAAAAAGATTTATTACTAATTACTGTAATTTAGTTTTCTATATTTGTGTTATTTCTCCCTTTTATGAGGATTTTGAATACAGCTATACCTATATTCTTGAATTGAGATTAGTTGCTTTCTATAGATTTTACAGCAAAAATGAAAAATCTCGTTGGCCAAGTGGGTGGAAACAAAAGTACAAAAAGACAGAACCAAGACCCTGCATTTATTTCTTATTCCCATGTGGGAAAAATTTTCTATTCAAGTTGTCATTTTTCTTTTCAATAAAATAGAACCACTTAAACAAATTAAAAAGGCAAAAAACAACAAGAAGCCACCGCGAGCAGTAATTCCACCCAAAAAAATCTCAGAATCCTTTTTGACCCATAATTTTTTGGTGTGAAATTTCATAATAATTCACCTTCTGCTCACTGGTCAATTCGTATGTATCTATCGGACGTCTGCCGTCCATACAAACCCACATACTCCAAGACTCTCTTCTGTCGTTCCGTGTAGCTTTCTCTCTTTTGGTTGTTTGTTTATAAATTAAAGCTGCGTGGCTTCAAGGACTGAGGATTATAATACATTCTTTATCTTGTATTGTTCTTTATTCTTGAATTTCTACCAAATCTTCATCTTCTAGGCTTCAATTTTCATTTTCTTCATATCTTCGTCACTGGGTATTCATTTATTTTAAGGGTGATCGTTTTTGATAAATTGGTCAAAGAAAAACAGCCGTAGGTAGTGGGTATTGGGGACTTGGGTTTGATTCTTTTCTTCTTTTTTATCTTAAGGATTTCAACTTCTGTTGTTAATTTCTTGGTGTTAATTGTTGTGATTGAAGTTTTAGTCTGTTCACAAAGCTTAATTTTGAGGCCTTGTGATTATTGGTTCGTTTCACAGTTGACTGGCTGCTATTGAAAGATATTTAGTTATTGAGAGATCGGATTATCAGAGTTGGTTGTCTGGGCCATTGGGGGTATAACAATCTTCCCTCCTCCTGCTGAGAAGCTCGTTATAGAGTTAAAAAGAAAAAAAAGCCTTGAGTTTGGATTCGGTTCAATCCGATATTACAGGTTAGTAAATGATTTAGTTTGTAAATTTCTTGAATTTCATTTTCTTACACCAATAGTTGTAGAATTGTGGAGCTAATTCTGAATTTTCATGAACTACAGATATTCTGATTTTACTATAGCTGCTGTGTAGATTTTGTATTGAAGTCTGAAATCTGTATTTGGAATAGTTTTTAAGTTACTAAAGAAGATGACAATTGAAAATCATGCTCCAAAGAAGGAGACAAAGTCAAGGAAGAGCAAACAAATTAATGAGGATGCTCCCTTATTGCCCAAGAGGGAACAGGATGTTGCACGTTTTGATGAGTTTGATGGCGCCTCCTTTACTGGAGCAGTGTTCAATTTATCAACTACTGTAGTTGGTGCTGGAATCATGGCACTTCCTGCTACCATGAAAGTGTTAGGTCTTGTCCTTGGGATTGCCATGATCATCTTTATGGCTTTCTTGACAGAGGCTTCAATTGAGCTGCTGCTTAGGTTTAGCAGGGCAGGGAAGTGTGCTTCCTATGCAGGACTTATGGGAGATTCTTTTGGAAAGTATGGCAGGATTTTGTTGCAACTTGCTGTGTTAGTTAACAACATTGGTGTGCTCATTGTGTACATGATAATAATTGGTACGCTTTCATTCCACTCTAATTTGCCTCATAAAACTATTTGATATGCGTGTTTATGACACTTTGCCTAATTTTACCAAATATGGGAGAGTCTGTTGGTATTGTTCATGTTTTTAATTCCTAATAGATAGTATAACGAAAGTAGTTGTTGATATTTTTGTAAGGGACTGAAATGCTAATGTTTTCTTGTCTCGTTATTTGAAGGTGATGTGCTTTCTGGAACATCTTCAAGTGGAGTTCACCATGCTGGTGTGCTTGAAGGGTGGTTTGGAGAACACTGGTTCACTGCACGTTTCTTTGTCCTTCTTGTCACAACACTTGCTATATTTTCTCCACTCGCTTGCTTTAAGAGAATCGGTCAGTATTTTGTCTTAATTGAAAAGTGTCACTATTTTCTATCTTGATTCCCTATGCGTTAGGCTATACTAAAGTAAATAATTTATTAGCTTTAGCAGTTTTAGATGCTAAGAATCTAAATTTTTTTTTATGCTCAAACTACTTCGTATTGCTTCTTGTAATATAATATTGGGGTCTAATGACTCCTTTACCAGCAATCCACTTTGGATAATTTTCTTTGGCACGTCAATTGGACACCATATCCTTCTCAGCAATTTAGTTCTAGTACAACTTATACTAGCACATATAATATGGAGAATAATTGTACCATTTTTTGTTTACAGATTCTTTAAGCTTCACATCTGCCTTATCAGTTGCTCTAGCAGTCGTTTTTCTTGTCATCACTGTGGGAATCACAATTGTCAAGTTGATAAATGGAAGCATAATGATGCCCAGATTGCTACCTGATGTTACTGATTTGACATCATTCTGGAAACTCTTTACAGTTGTCCCTGTGCTTGTCACTGCATACATCTGCCACTACAATGGTATGCTATATTATAGTTACCTGGATTCTTTAGTTTTTAAAATTGGTTATCAACATAACTGTGATGATAGGTCCATTAATAATTTAATATCGAGATAGTATTAACTGTCTAATAGCTGCTTGAAATGCTTTCGTCATTTAATATATAACTTATCTATCAACATGAATATTACCAGATTCTAAGTAATTTGTTTCAGTTTATCACCAGTTCCTTGCAACTAAGCCAATTAGTTTTGTAAAGGCTACTCTTTTGTAATTTGAATTTATAAATTATTTCTTAGAATAAGTAAGTTGTTTCTGTTTATGCAAGATAACAAAGCTGGTCATCCTGAAGTTAACTCATTTTTATACTTCCTTGGCTTAGGTCTCATATTTGTGTGCTAGCGTCCAGAATATGGAGTACACTTGAATGTGATGTCCTTTATCAGAACTTTGTATTATTTTATACACACACCAATTTAAATTAATGGTCTTGGCTAATAAGCGTTGGTAGATCTAAATTAACTGATAATGTTTTACTCTATGCTTGGGGACATATATTTAGTTAGTGTTTTATTTTTTGCCTTTAAAATTGGAAGCATTGTACAGACAATTACTAATCAATTTAATGCTTTATTTACAGTTCACAGCATAGATAATGAACTTGAGGACTCTACTCAGATTAAAGCAGTTGTGCGAACATCACTCGCTTTGTGCTCAATTGTGTATATAATGACCAGCATCTTTGGGTTTCTTCTATTTGGTGATGGAACTCTCGATGATGTGCTTGCCAATTTTGATACTGACCTCGGCATCCCTTTCGGTTCCGTGCTTAATGATGCTGTCCGTGTTAGTTATGCTGCTCATCTCATGCTTGTATTTCC
Organism: Jatropha podagrica; assembly: GCA_947857235.1. Taxonomy (NCBI): domain Eukaryota; kingdom Viridiplantae; phylum Streptophyta; class Magnoliopsida; order Malpighiales; family Euphorbiaceae; genus Jatropha; species Jatropha podagrica. The sequence continues at coordinate 21,886 of CANUEP010233491.1, forward strand.
AATCGTCTTTTATCCCTTAAGACTCAACTTGGATGGTCTCTTATTTCCCTCAGCAAGGCCTCTTCATCAGGAAAATATGAGGTTTGCATCAATTACCATTGCCCTAATTGCTCTGATCTTCTTGGGTGCTAATTTCATTCCAAGCATCTGGGATGCTTTCCAATTCACTGGAGCAACTGCTGCAGTTTGCCTTGGATTCATTTTTCCTGCTTCGATCACTCTTAGGTATGTTTATGACTTGATTACTTGAACTAGCAAGTTCAACTCTTTTCTTATTATATATATTTTAATTCTTAGTACAAATTTGTGTGTACTAATTTGCAGACAGGTCATTTAGGCTGGTTGTTCATGGTTGATTATGCCAAATACTGTATACCTAAGAAAAATTAAAAATGCTGTCTACGCTGTGAAACAATAGTAACTAATTGGCTTGAAGTAAAATTTGCTAATTATAGTTGAATCAGCACACTATCATCATTCTGTTATCTTGGATCAGGTGCTCATCAATATCTGTTTTCACCTTTGTATTTCAGGAATCGTCATGATATAGCAACAAAGAAGGATAAGATCTTGTGTATTTTCATGATTGTCCTTGCTGTATTCTCAAACTTGGTGGCCATATATAGCGATGCCTATGCATTGATTAAAAAGAATTCATCACCTCGCGAATGATCTCTCATATTGCTTCATACTGTGAAATGAACTGAGAAGCAAGGTCATCTTTAAGCTAAGATACCTTAATTTGCAGAATCATTCAGTCAAACTTAAAACCAGAGTGCTCTAGGAGGTGTAATGAGTTGATGTATTAATAAGATGAACACTCGGATAAATGTATAATAAAATCACTTTGCTATAGACATCTACTTCTCTAAACCCTTTCAGATTGTTTATTATGCGGATTGTTCTTCTGGTTTGTGCTTTAGTTTTACCGTCTGCACCTGAATGAAATTATAAAAATGACTGCTGCTTTTTCTAGCTATGGCCATTTTGCAGTGTGCTTTTCCTGCTTCTACAGGCTTTATGCATTGCGATTGATTCAATTGCATAGCTGAATTTTTTAAAATAAACTTTTCTAGAATGAAGTTGACTCTTCGTAGGGGACAGGCTTGTAAATTTTGCTTGGAAGTAAAGTCTACCTGGAGAAACATGAAATGAACCATGTTGACGTTAAATGCAATTTAGCACATTTGAGGTTCGGGAGTTTGGGTTTCGAATTGTTAGTCTTAAGTAAAATTTGCAAGTTTAATTAAGGAGTGTATTTGAGAAAGCAGAGTCTTTTATCGTCTTTCTGTTGGATGTTTAGAGATTTTGTATCCCCTAGAGAAGAGGCACTCCTTGCTAATTTGCAATACCAATTTCAATAACAGTCTCCCTCTTCATTTGTTATTGGTCTAAATCAAATAGAGCTCCAGTTATATGAATATTTGGAGTGCTGGGGTTCCTAATACTGTGATATTTAATGCAAATGAAACTACTATAATTTGCAAAGTAGTTACAATTACTAATTTTGGCTCAAAAACTGCAACTAATTTATAATGCCTATTTACATAACATGTAGCTGAAATTTCCAGTAGTGCTGCATTTAGAATATATTTGCAGTTATTAAAACTAATTGTACGGTCATCATAGGTTTCCAATACTGCTTACAAAAGGCACCAGCCTTCTATAGTCTCTTCTCCTCCCTAGGGCACAGTTGTCGAGTACTCGCCCCAAGATCAGACGCGTGTTCTGCAAAGCCACCTCTCTAGGTGGGATTCCTGATTCAATTGCACTTAGTGCGCCTGGTGTTGAAGCTATCCCAAACCCAAATCCCATGGCATACTGTAACGGCCCACTCCGAGCTTTGAATGAGGTCTGAGGAGCAAGCATCTTATCTTCAGCACCATTCTCATATGACCCAGGCTCGTGTGGGTGGGAACCTGGCAACGAACTGCAGCTCTGCAAGAGGGCTTCCAACACACTGAGTGCCTCCCAGCACAATGTACTCTCCACCAGCTGTGACACAATTGCGTACATATGTGGGCTTTGAGAAGCATCCATGGGCGTATGCTGAAGCAATGCTTTAAGCATGAGCAGAATCACACGCTGATATTCAACAGGCCCTTTCTCCAATAGTCGTAACAAGTGCCCAAAAGCTAAAGCTGAGTGCTTCGGAAACCATTCGTTGCATAATAGAGGTGAAACACAAGCAAGGAGGTTCTCAACACTTTTGATCTCTCCTCGGGCATAAGCCACAAAGACAGTGGCTAATTCATCTAGTGATTTTGCTCGACACCAAAGTGCAATGTTGTTTGCAACAGAGCAAGCCTTTTGCCACTGCTGGTGGAGTGGTGAAGCAGGTGCAACTGTTGTGTCCTTGCTGAGCTGCAGGCAGAGCCAGGGAAGTAAACCTGTGATGTGCATCAGGAGCCTTGTCTCTGCATCACCGAATATAGAATCACATGAATGCACAGTGATTCGCGAGAGAACCTCAATAGCAACCCCGTGACTAACAGTTGACATCAGCCCTTTAAGCACAAGAGGTTGCACCCCTTCAAATGTAGGCAGATTCCCACTGGATGATGCTAGTGAATCTATTCGTCGAAATTCCCCAATGTCACCACCAGTATCAAGCTCATCACGAGGCATGCTTGAAAGGAGCACATTTTCTGTTGTTCTCTCCCGGAACGATAAACGGTCAATCACACGTGAGAAGAGCTCAAGCACTTGACAGTAAACATGAACAAAATCTGTGTGCATCATGGCAACGCATCCCCAGAAGAGTTGTGGGTAGAGGATAACCTTTTCTGGTTCCATATTCTCTACCATTACTTGTAATGTCAACAAAATTTCCATGACAAATCCCAAGACTGGAGGCACTGGATTTCCTAAGCACCTGTGGAGGCATCTAAGGAGAGATACACATGTGTCACTTGTGACACTAGGCCGTAATGCACGGTAGATCTGGTGTGAGCGACATGCAAGATGTCTTGATGTGCACTCCATGGCCCATTTGAGTGCCTCAGCTCCCCAAGTTTCACGGAGATCTCCTTGAAAGAAGATAGCATCAACCATACTCTGAACAAGTGCTGACAGGAGTGCTGCACTAGGAAGCTCTGTTCTTGTAACTGTGGGGTCCTCGTTCTCCCACATCATGCTCCCTCTCTTCGACTGAACATATTTTATCAGACTGACAACCTGCTGCTTGTTCTCTCCATCACTGTTTTCTACCTCATACAGTTCCAAGTGCCGGCCTGCAAGTGAGTATAATAGATTGACAAGCAAATGCTGACAATGCTCTAGCACAATATCTTCTGAACTATCCATTGAAACAAATGTGACGTGAAAAAGCAGAGGCAAGTGTTCACGAAAATCTTCATCGTTCTCATATGCAATTTCTGCCAGTAGAATCAATGCTATATCTGCATGAGTTAATGAATGCTGTTGATGCCCCTGCAATGCTGACTGAAGTTCTTTGGCACTAACACCATGCATACCAACTCCAGGATGTAAACCATCTTCACCAGAGTTTGGAGTGTCAATGAGGTAATCTCCACTATCCCGAGAAACATGGCGGCTCCGCAAACTTCCTGTTGAACTTCTAACTCCCATCAAGGGGCCTGACATGTTGACCAATGCTGGAAGGAGCTGCCCTGAGCGTCCTGTGGTCACTGGAACGACATTCAACTCTGGAGGCATTGGACTTAATGGGCCCGAGACACTTCGCCCCGTCACACCTGCTGTTCGCCAACTCAGGCTTCCACTAGTATTTCTAAGGGGACCATCTAGAGAACCACGGACAAGCAATGGTGACATGTGTGGCTGGGAGTCCACAATGGAAGCAATTTGGGATGCTGCAGGCCCTTGAGAAAATTCCAACACGAAGTTTCCGTTGGCATCACCCTTAGTTGCACTAGGCACAACTGGTTCAATGCTATCTTCCAACATCCGTTGAGCCAATTGGTAAACCAGGTGATCAATTGTGCGCTGTGGACAAATCCGTGCTAAATATAAGCTAACCCGCTTCGCAACTGAAAAATATGTGGCAAATGCACCACTTATTTCAGCAGATGCATTTGAATCACAATCTTCAATTCCTTTTGTGATTAAGAAATCTAATACTGGACTAATATTCCTTGGCTTGCTAGCAATTGTGCTCCATAATTTTTCAATTTCATCAGGGAACTGATCGCCATGTCGCCATGTTACATAGTAAAGGCTCTTCAGTAGTCTTTCACTCCAACCTGAATCCTTGAGTTTCCAGAAATTTAGATTCTCAATCCAAGGAGCCATACATGTTAAGACCTGATGCTGTGCAATTATATCAACAGCATCAAGTTGCCTCTGCATGATCTCCTCACAAAGAAGCTGGCTTAATTCAGGGTGATCTTTGGCAAGTTTACATGAAAGCTTGTACTGGAATTGTTGATAGGAATCAGGAAGATTGCCAACAACAGCAGCTCCATAGCTTCCTGAGCCCTCAATACCATCCTCAGCCCACTCACGAACAGAAAGTGTTTCGAGCATCTGAAGGGCATCATCACGGATTTGTCTATTTGGGTCCACAACTTTGTAGAGGATCAGGCTCAAAAGCCTCTGTATTTCACATTTAGGTATTTCTTGGCGCATGTAGACCTCAGCCAAGACACTGAAGTAACCATCAGCTATAGCAGCATCAGAATAGTAGCACTGGCAAAAAAGTCTAATTAATCAGTTATAAAGACTGTAAGTCAATACAACTAATTAATGTTCAAGACAGAAAAAACAGACTGGCAAAATGCTGTAAATACAGACAGGAGTTTAATGATGGATTAGGCCCAGAGCATAAGCCAATAAAATAGCAAAATAACTGACCGACAAAAAAGTCAAAGCAAACCAGTATTTTAGACATCAGGAAGATCCTGTGCTTGAGACATCAGATTATTACTCTTAACCAGGCAGAACAGATTGTTCTCAATTTTTAATTTTAAATAAGAAGCATTAGTATCACCCTAATGTGCTTTTCCAGACAGGAGTGTGATGCATGCACCCTGATTGAAATGTAAAGTTTTACCTGATCAATACAAGCTGGAAAAAGGTCCAAATTAGTAAGAAGAAGATTCTTTAAAGCCAATTTTGCTAAGGAAACACGATGCTGGCCACCTCTATGTCTGTCACGACCAGCAGCTCCACGTGCAGCTTCTCCTGTGTACTTGGAATAGGATGGAGTTGATGGAGAGTAACCAAATGGAGCCCTAGGTGCAGGGTCATTGAACAAACTATTGATCCAAGATATCACCCTGCCACTCATTTTTCTTGCGTTGTCATCAAAGCATGGCCCATACAAAAGTGAAGCCATAGCATTCATGGATGCCCACTGAATTGCCTCAATTTGTTCGCTTAGTTCTTTATCAAAAGAAATTTTGTCTATAGAATCTTTTGACCGGTTGTGCTGTGAAGCCTTGTAACGTTCAACATCACGTCGGTAATCACTTACACTATCCGGGCCCCATGTACTGCCAATTTCATCACTCCAGGTCAAAAGAAGATCAAATAGTCGTTTTCTGGTTCTGAGGTCAAATTTCTCTGATTTTGACTCAACAAATTCAGGTGCAAGAGACCTTAGAACAGAAGCAAGTGCATAACGGAGAGGTTGCATTTCCTGAAAGTTCTCAATTGTTGCTGTTAAGATCTGCCTAGTTGTTTCATCAATGAACCTAAGATAATGAAGACGGAAAACTGGTTTACGGCTCAGCATGCCAGGCCAGATTTTCTCAGCAACAGTTCGATATATGTTTGCAATGTGGATCCGAAGTTCCTCACGACGAGATTTTTGAGACTGCAGTAATAGAAATGTGACGTTCTGTTAGTTGCCTGAACAAAAATTCAAAATTTGGGAAACTAACAATTTAAAGAAAATTCTATGAACAGTTTGTCTTCTCTTCTTTCCTATTCTTTTTCTTAATACCATAATGGTAAGATATTAATGGGTAAGTGAAAGGACAGGTTTCCACCAAGTCTAATTGATTTTGACTGAGCTCATTGCAATCTTCCAAAAGAAAAAGAAGGAATGACCACTAATCATTGGTTAATTTTAGAATAAAATATTGTGGCATAATAATGGAATAACATATTGACAACAAACTGGAAACTGAACCAGACACAGAACGTTAACCACTGGTCTGAATGTTCTGATTTCAAAAAATTAACATCCTTCATGGTCTGTGATAAACAAATGCCGAGGATTTAGATGGACGAACTCGGACAACCAGTTAAATTGACATTGCATCAAGATTCAGTTGAGATATTCTGATAACCAATTAAAAAGAGATCGTCTCCATTTGATAAATGGAATCTGAAGGGTAGCAATAGATAAGTAGATGCAAGCTATCAAAATGGGCATGAACCTTGCTAGTGAAGTCCATCCTAACAATTTTGCATGAAAAATATGTGATAATCACGTTGATAACATACCCAATACTCCAGTTACCTTGAGAAAGCAATAATGCCATATGAACCTCATGCATGATGTATTTCCTATGCCTATATGCTTGTTAGGAAAAAGAGTCAGCTGTGATGATTGATAAGCTTCCAAGCAGAGTCAAACATTATTGGTGTTGGCTATTATTGGTATGTTGACCAATCTTCAAAATTATACTGAAGTTACATATCCTTCTAAACTGGCAGTTTTCAATGAAAACTCAGTGACTGGTTTGAGAATAATGCTTCCCATTAAGTTACAAATGAAAGCCAGAAAATAGCAGATATTGCAGGTACTTTATGATAAATCCATACCTTCCACTTTGGTTTTCCCTCAGTTTCAGAAGAAACATCATCAATAAAAGATGAAAGCTCACTGAACATAACTTCACATGATTCCAAGTGCGAATGACCAAGAGCCATGGTGGCTGCATGCTAAATTCATCATAACAACCAATTTAAGCATTAGCAACAAATCTGAAAGGCATGGTGTATTTGCAGTGCCTAATATAAGTAATTAATCTTTCTAATTAGTTAAAGAGAAGGCGTTTACTTCCATGCAAAACGACCTCAAATTGGTTCTGACTGCACTTATAAAATATAAGGCTTTTATTTTTGTAGCACAGTCCTACCCCCCATCTACCAATCCAAGCCCAAGTGGAACATCATAAGGAAAAGAGAGTCAAACAAAGAGAAAAGGCACGCCAAACATTTACTATTGACCAAAAAATCTTTGTCCCCTTTGACTGCTAAACACAGACACAGAGCTCTATAGTTTTGAAAACCTATCACATATTTTAGCACATATTTGAATAAGAAAACTTGTACTCTCAACAGTCAATATTTGCAGAAAGTCTGTAAGAAAACGCAGCATAAGACGGATTTCACCACTCGGAGGAATTGGGAAAGAAAAAGCAAAATGGCCATATAGCAAAACTAGTCAATAGCATAATTAAAAGAGAGAAATTCCAGGTCACAAAAGATAGAACAAAGATACAGCATGCAACCTTTAAGAATTTACAGCATTTATATGTCAATTGGCCTCACAACCTCCAAATAGATCAAGATATTTGTTAGCTTCAACATCAAGTTTACAATATTTGCTCATAAACAGATTGTTATGCCATAGGAAAATAAAGCTAAATGACCAAATAAACAAGTGTCCTCGAAAATACAAAGGTACTTCCCATTCTATAATTAGTTGTTAGGGCATTATAATTTCTGTTAACAATTTGGGTTTAATTGCAAATATAATTGGGTTTGACTGTAAATACTATTGCTCTTTGAATTGATTGTAATTGTAAATAAATTTGTTAGCTTTGTTTAGGTGATTAAACATGTTTGGATGATGTGGCAATTGAACCTGAGGTGATAGCCATGTAATTGTAGGTATAGAAGTGAGATGTAACAGTGAATATTTTTAAATTATGAATAGTAAACATTTCCCTGCTCTATCTGTCTCTGGATGTTCCCCAATTCTTTTCTCCTTTTCTATCTGTTTCTCTTATTTTCTCTCCCAAACAGTAATTCTTCTCTTAAAATCAATTAGTTAGTATCAAATGATCACTAGTTCTAGCAACATGCTACAGAGCACTAGTAAGGTATATTTAAAAAAAAAAAAAAAAAAAAAAAGGGAAGATGAAGAAAAACAGCAGCTTTAGCAATATGTACTTACTATGTTTGCTTCAGACCCAGATTTTAGTGAAGGAAAAATAAGATGATAAAGATCCTTGGTTGCAACTAAGCCACCAGCTTCTCTACTATCTGGTGGGCATGAACATGCAAACATTGCATACATGAGCCACTGATCCAGCTTGTTATCTACATCCTGTGACTGATGAGCCTTTCCACCTAGCTCAATAGGCGTGATATGGGCAAGACGTTGTATGACCTCCACCCTGCAAATTGAAATTTTGCTAAAATGACAAGCCTGTATCTTTCTTCTATATGCTGAAATTGATTAACATGAAAAACATGATTAAGCAATAAGAATGCAGGAAAAATATTAAAAATGTAACCAGACATTATGCGCTAATTATTAAGCATTGATTCCCCTACATTTTGAACATTTTAGTTAGTAAGTATAACTTCGGCAAACTTGTATTCAGGTCAGAAGCACCTAAGAATGTCAGCAAAACCCACTCACATGTCATATAACAAAAAAAATGCACAAATAGATACAATTGTTTTGCATTTAACCCCTAAAAATCCAAAAATTCAAATATCCAAATACTGCAAAAGTTGAATCCTGTCTAAAATATTACTTCAAGAGAGCAATGCATTAAAGCTAGATGATAGGCGTGTAAAAAAACAGCAAAATATAATTCCAGGAAAAAAAAGGTGTAACATGAATTCATGGAAGTCATCTACTTACTTTGCTTCCTGAACAGAGCTTGGGCAAAGCTCAGCAGCATATTTGACAAGTTCACTAAGACACCGAGCCCACCTGTTCTTGTCAGGGCTTTCAAATATTACAGACTGAAGTGTCACTTCAGGAGGAATTGCATCAGATTCTCGTCTCAGGTCAAATGGACGCCCAGAATCCCAATAGCAGCTCTGAACAATGTCATCCTATGATATTGAAGATATGAAACCAAAAATAAGAAGAGAAAACTTACTTCTCAAGAATTCGTCTCACATGAGAGTGTAAAAATAATGCAACAGATGGAGAAACTAATATTGGTATAGCTCACCCCATGTTCTTCTAGGACATCAATTACAAATATAGGTTCAGGTTCAAGTCTCAAATTATAATCCACTTGCTCACGTGATGTGAGCTCTTGTATATCATTCCTCAAGGCACGTACACAGCGCAATAACTCCAATGCTGTATGCCGAATCTGGCTATCCACAGAACTAAGGAAGATAAGACCAACTGCATCAATCTCAGATGCACGAAACTCAATCACATCTGATTGATAAAAGGAAGACTTCTTAAATCCTTCATTTCCCTGTCCCCCACGCTTTGTATCATCAGCACCAGATTCCAGTTTATCATCAAGCAAACAAGCTCTCCAAAAACGCATGAGTTCCAACAAGCGTCCCAATGAAGTTTGAATGAGAAGAGGGAATTCGTCAGGAAGCCGAAGTATGAAGTTAGCCATGCCCCTCATAACTGCAAATCGACGATGAGGAAGGCATCTAACAATTCGATTCAATACTTGTACAGCTTCCTCACGAACACCGGGATCAATACTTATGCCATGTTGTGGGATTATTTCAGTTATCTTATCACTTCGGCCAACTTCTTCTATCAGGTATGGTATACACTTCAGGACTGACCGAAAGAGATACCCTTGGGACTTTTCCTTGGTCACAGCATCTGAAAAGTACACAGTTTGTTTGGTACGTGTCATTGCAGCAAAGAGAAGGACAAAAGAATGCAAGCAATACAAGGATATAGCACAACCAAGTTCATAAACAGAATGAATCTTAAGAATAGTAAGAGGACACATTGCAAAAAATTGAAATAGAAACAGAAAATGCAGGCCAGTTGACCCACCTAAACAGGTGAAAATGTTTGGGCGGTGAGATACTTGATGCTTGTCAACATCACTATCAACATCTTTCCCACATGCAAAACCTCTACTGTTTATTTATTTTGTTTCTACAAGCTCAATGACTAGCTATAGTCTAATACTGGTGGGGTCAGCTAAATGAGCTTTTTCTACAACCAATTTAGCCAATCAGGTTAGGCTTCAGCATAATTTTCAAAATGAGCATCATACTGGGCCAATTCTCAGCTCAGTGACAACTGTGTGGAATTCAGAGTTGTATATATCCTGATATTCTCAGACAGTGATAGAAGTTGAAGGACTACGTCAAGCAACTACTACAATTTTTCAACCATACATAGGAAAAGAAAGCAAATTTATCCATCAAAATTAAATGAAAGCAAAACAAGTTTTTACATATACAATAGAAATAAAAATTATCCACCAGATTAGTCAATTGAGTAACATGATGGTAAAATATGTGTCCATTTTTAAACTTATGTAACAAATTGCTGAAAAACATTTCCTGCAAGCATACCAATACTATACAATTTTGAGAAAGGTGTTACCTATTGTTGTCTTTGAAGAAGTCAAAAGAGCCTGACTGTAGGTTCTATGACAAGACCTCAAAATTGACTCAATTGCAGCTTTAACTTTTGGTATGTAGTGTCCAATATCATGTCCTGCATATGGAACAGGAGTTAATGTTGACAGAGAAAAGCAGGCAGAAAATTTATGAGTTTATTTTTTCTGTATTGTATTGAACAATTACATCAAGACTGCATATACATACAAACTTATATCTAAACAGGAAATTATAGAAAAGGAAAATACAAACAAATCTTTGTAAAATATAGCTCCAAGATAGACTAAAATCACACAAGTCAACACTTCCCTTCAAGTTGGTGCATAAATATTGCAAATGCCCCACCTGCACACTAAATTATGAAAATACTCCTATTAAACCTGTGAAAGAGAGAAGAAGAAATTTTGAAACAAGCAATTGGCTTGATGAATTTTCATATACGGTTTAAGGTATATATAATACACAGAAAATAGTTCAAAATAGGAAATAATCTCCTAATATCTCCTAAAGATCTCCTAATAT